>JAHDVE020001351.1:0-136509 GCA_022606495.2 Halesus radiatus
AATCTATATGAAATACGTACTAGAATTTCAGGTAAAACGTTCAAGATTGCTTTGACTGATTTCCTAACTGTACCAGTTTTTAGATATTTTCATAAAATTTAAGTTATTTCCATTTTAACATAAATAAATTGCGACGACAATGCATATAAATTAATAACGACAATACCTATATTCACTAAGATTATGAAACACTGATATTAAAGAATCACAATGCTGTATATTTCCTGGGTGCGTTATTTTGTGGTCTTCATAAATAGGAAGTTAGGTTCTTTTCACCATTATTATCCGCATACTGGGATTATTTCGACACTGTATATTTTAAAAAGCCAAAAAATTCTGCAAACCGTCTGCACCGTTTTTGCCTGTTATATGGAGAAACTTATGAAATTAATGAAAAAAAATTAAAAGAAACCTTTTTACAATTAAGCTCTAGTTGAAAATGTATAAACCTTAAAAAAAACTCTCAATTCACACAGAGTTCGTGTAAATGTAAGTAAGTACCTATCATCAGATATTATGCAAACACGTGACATAATATCATTGAGGCGCATAAACTATGAAAACCAAAGCATCCGCTTAGTAAATGAGTTGACTAATGCGGCGAAATCCCACCCAGGCGCTTGGGATCAATTCATCTGCTTAGTCCTCCATAAACAGAAGCAACATTTTCCGCTCAAAACCATGGTAGGGTATTTCAAATTTTATCGAAATATTGATAAATAAGCAGAATGTTTTCTGACATTTTTCAGAAGACTGGTATATTTATTACCGGAAAGGTATTATTGTTTTTTTTTTTTTATTATTATTTAACATTAATTCTATTGTACAGAAAACAATATTGACTTTTTAAGTCTCAGCATATTTCAACTTGCAAAAGAATGCTCGCTGAAACAAAAAAACACGTGTTTCATATTTCCTTTGATAGAACGCAACCGTGGGGAGAAAAAAAAATGAGAGATTATTTGAATAAAAAAAATATTTCAAATTTATCCCGAATGTCATTATTTGACGTGAAATTATTACAAATTTATCCATTAATTCCCAGAGCAAAATACAAACTTTAAAACAATTCTATGAACATACTCACCTGAGTCTGGCAATTAATCATTTAAATTTCAATTAATTTCGACCGTTTAATAATTATAAATACTATTTCGTCCATTAATATTTGCAAACTACTATTTGATTTCTCCAAAACAAGCCAATAATCGGATAAACTTTGACTCTGTGGATCATCAGGCCTCAAAAAGTATAAAGTGAATTTAATATTCATAATATCAGCAGGATATTATTGTTTCTCAAAATATGTATTATTAAAGCAACCGTCTGATTTATTATTTTAATAACATACAGTACGTATTCATTTATTTTTCATAGTCTCCATAAAACAATCTTACACTAATATATAACAAAGATCAAAACACGTTACGACAAATAAGAAATGATAAAAAAATATAAAAATCCATTGAGTAAGTTGTGTAACTATTCCGTGATGATCGAGGGGTAACGCTCTCGACTACGAATTCGAAGGTCGCGGATTCAAATCCCGGCGTGCGCAAGTAAATTTTATTTAATGAATTTGTTTTGTTTCACAATTAATTAATTTAAAAATAATATATAGTATATTTTCGCACGTTCCATGGTGGAAGATACTCTCAGTATCGCCCTGGTGAAAGACCACCATTCCGAATTGTAACGTTATTTGAAATGGCTTTTAGCCGTGTTTGGTGACCAGATCTGAATAGCCAGGTATTTCCCCACCTCCTTCTTCCCCTTCTCCTTCCCCTGCCCAATACCTTCAGCCTCACAACATTCCCCAATTCGGAATGCCATAGTCTCATTGGCTCCATACGGTTGGGACCAGTTGGGACTCTTGTGCGGTATTAAAAAAAAATAGTAAGCACTTACATGCTCACTTTACACTTTGTGCGGTGTTCATATAAAAAAAAACATGGGTCAATAGTGGTAAAACTCACAGTCAATGCAGTATCGTTGAGCAGTTGAGTCGCTATGGCGAGTGTTCTGGTAAACAAAAATTCTCGCTTTCGAAGCACAAAAGAGTGCATGGGATCTCTCATGAGTATGCTTGTTAGGAACGTATAAGTTTACCTCTATCAACATAGGTGTATTATATGTGGTTCCAGAGATTTTTTTTTTTTAATGTGTATCTAAAAATATTTTTCGGCGGCATTGAACGAGATTAATGCTTGATTACTTTGTATTTAAAACGCTTTTTTTATTCGTAAAGACATTGGCGGGTGGTTCTCAGTTTTATACAATTCTGTAGACATAGACTGTAGACATAAATTGGATTGATTCAAACAATACATATACAGCGAACAGTATTTCAATATTATGTGTACAACTATACATTCACAATGTATTGAATTAAATTTATGTTGAATATTATACTTATATAGTAATTGGTTTTGCATGTTATTCAGAACTGGGTCAGATCGTCCTGTGACGATGTCAGTGCCAATAGCTTTCGCAATAACATTATAAAGTTTTCAAAGGAAGTTGATTAAAATACATCGTTTTAATACATTAGTAATATTTGGGTTATTTACTAAAAATGAACGGTTTTGAATAAACTCGATTTTAATTAGTGGTCTCTCATCAGGTGGATACAGGTAAAATATTTCACTTTAGAAAATACAGAAAATAATTTTATTTATACAGGAATTTCTTCAGACTTAACAAGAATTTCTGTGTTAAATACTTTTGGAAAGCGATTCCAGTCCTTTTTAAGCATAGGTAATTATTCTCACCCTTAAAAGGAATGGCTGCGCGGCCTGTTTCATACAAAACTAACTTAATAAAAATAGAAAACTAAAGCAATATTATAACACAAATCATTAATGCCACATTATCCAAGCTAAAATATACATATTGTTGGATCCATCAAAGTGCTGGTATAGATGACGCTTTACTGTATAAATGGAGTCAGCAAATATATTAACAATACTCCAAACTTGTTGCCCAGATCATGCATCCTATTGAATAAATGAGAATGATAGTTGGCTGTGTGAGTATTGCAGAAATATGTTACAGTTTGTCTTCTGTTCCTCGTCGGTAAATTTAATTTAATAGTGGCTATAATGGTAGGGTTGTCAATTAGGTTATTAATGATTTTGTATGGTCCAATCCTTCTTATCATATATGTAAATAAAATTTTCAACCTCCCCATAGTTGGAGACATCATATCTTATGCAGACGACACTGTGGTGATCACAAAAGGAAAATCATGGAAGGAAACAATGAGAATAGCAAATACAAATCTCAATATACTTAAAACATGGTTCGACCAAAATTGTCTGTCACTAAATACTGACAAAACATACTTCATCCCATTCTCTTTAAAAGAAAAAAAACTTGAAAACAATATTTGTATCAAAATCCATTAATCACAGTGTGCAAATAAAAAAGAATGCGACGATGCCAAATGTATACCAATCAACGGCAAAAATACCATAAAGTATCTGGGTGTTGTAGTAGACAGTCAACTAAAATGGAAAGAACAAGTACAAAATACGGTAACCAGAGTAAAAAAACTTATTTACATATTTATTAGATTGAGAAACATCCTATCATCCAATATGATAAAAACAATATATTATTTCCTTGCGCAATCCATTTTACAATATGGTATAATCGGTTGGGGGGAACCTTTAAAACTAACCTCTTACGTGTTGAAAAGATACAGAGATTGATTTTGAAAGTCATCCTATGAAAACCATCGATATTTCCAACTACACAGCTGTTTAACTCTTTTAGAGTCCTCAGTTTAAATAAAATCTTCAAAAAGAACACATTGTTACAAATTCACAAAGACCATTTCAATTCAAAACCTTCTACAAAAATAAGTAACCGACCAAGATCACGTGGCAACTTAGAAATCCCTAAATTTAAAACTAGTACTTTTCAACTCCATTACGCCTATCAAGGAACAAAATTTTTTAATGCCCTCTCGTTGAAAATCAAAACAGAAAAAAAAATTAATTCTTTCAAATCACAAATCAAAAAATTATTAGATAAGTCCGACAGTAATTACAATTTTTAATTTCTTCTTAATTTTTATAAAACTCTTAATTGTAAATAATGAAAGTAAATTTTTAAAAAAATGCAACATATCCTCTAGAAATATTCGATCAGGTCTTTCGAAATATGAATGTACTATCTTAATATCTTGTATGCGCCTTATTGTTGTATTTCTAGTATCACGTCTTTAACTTATATATTCTTGATGTACTTTTATTTATTCACCACTGTCGCTAGATGGGAGTGCTCCGCAACTCAAACACGAGAAATTTTTCTCTATTGAGTTGGACATTTTGTGTAAAAAAAAATTAATACTTTTCTTTGTAATTAGCTAATATATCTGTACTATTAAATATTCTATATGTAATTATTATATTCATAAAAAAAATGTATAATAATAATACAACTAGGTCTGACATAATTATCCTCTCAGACAGCGTAATCAGATGCAATCGATTCATCAAACTTAGATAATTAATATTTTCAATTCTATTTTTAAGTTAAAAATTTATGTACCTGAGAAATTTGTGCTGAACCCTTTCTATATTGTTAGAGTGCACTTTATTCAAAGGAGAGGAAATAGGTGAATTAGACTCCACTCGACTTCTAACTAACGAAGTGTAGAGTATGCTCATACAATCTAAAGACTTGAAATCTATTAAAGTTCTACAAAGGAAGCTAAGTATATTTAAAGCCTTCTTAGTTATATCGTTAATATGTGTAGTGAATGTTAAGTTTTCGTCGAATAATAAAAACGGTGAGTACTATTTTTTCTATGATTAATAGCCTATATTTCATCATTAAAAAAAATAGCTAAGATACTTATAGATAACTTAGAGGCATTAGAAATAAGGAAAGCCAAAAACACTAATAGTAGACTGATAAATAATCAAATAAATTTAAATAAAAGTCCAATCCTTAAATTATTCCCAATAAACAAAGTACACACCCTTCCCGGTCAGCAGGTACCTGCTGATCTCCCACCCTTGGCCTTTCACTCGCCTGTTTGTATCAATCTATAACACATGTGCATCTTAGTTCATAGTTTAGTTGTATACTGCCCTGAAGAAGTTACGGTAGTAGCGAAACCCGGTCGGCAAGAGTATAAAAAAAAACTGATTATTGTTTTATTTTTTAAATTATAATGTCACATAACCAAGTTACCGCTTCAGATGAAAATATATAATACTTCTCATCCACTATAAATATTCACGGGGCCTTTAATTTGAAAAAAAAAAAAAATTCGGGTAGGTATTTTGTCCTCAAATCGAAAATTATGTTTTGTATAAAATAGGGCGTGCAGCCGTTTCTCTTGAAGTTAAAGCCTTTTTGCTTAACTGTGGTTCCGATTCTCTCGAATGATAGCTAGAATCATCAGGGACTTGTCGTTTAGCTAATAATAAATTCCATAGTTTGACAGTTTTTTTTTAAATTTTTGATAGTTTTAACAATAAATTCATACTACCATCCAGAACATCAGTTTTAAAATACCATCCAGAACAACGAGGTCTAACCACTTATTCCACATTAGCCGGACGCGCACAAATGCTGGTGTCAGGGATCCAATCAGAAGAATGTGCTAGTTATTTAATCAAAATCAAACTTTGATGGATTCCGACATATTCTTTGATACATGTAGTGCTTTTAAAAAAGAATTGAAAGCTGTTTTGATATAAAAAATATTAAACAAACAAACTTCAAGAAACAGTGTTTGGACATTATGTACTTTTTTATTGTTTCCTTGTATGGCAATATTTTTAATTTAATCATTATTTTTTTTCCCTTTACATTTTTCTTGTATTTTTTGTAAAGTTTATTTACCTTCTGTGACTCTATTTAGAAACTGTGCACTTTTTCAAAAAAAAATCCGTGTAACGCAATCTTAAATTCCTTGACTTGTCTAAATATAATTTTTAATGTTTATTTGTTTATTTATCTTTATCAGTGAGAAATAGGTTAGGATACAGGCGAGTTCTCCAAAAATTTCTATATTGTTTCGATATTACTACTGTCTGTATCTGTATTTTCTCCATAAATATATAAATAAAAACTACGTAAATATAGATAATAAAAAGAGAAAAAAAAGGTATTTATGATTAGCTGAAAGACAGGTATAAACTCTTATTATTATTATTGTTATTTCACGGAAATATTCTGGCTGTTATCCGAGAGAATCCGTACCGCAGTTAAGGACAAGGTCTTTAAATATAAGGATAAGGAAAATTTCTAATTCTTAAAAAGATCCAGAAGGACCCTCCAGGACCCGGAATTAAATAACTTACCGCTTTTGCGTGGTGGTTTTCGATGACATAGTCAAACTGCTTTACCGAGTGATATTTCAAGGAAAATTTTCAATTTATTCCCTTCGCTTGAAATGCACTGTTTCCGTATACCTTGCATTTTCCAAAATGTCTGCACAGTTCTAAAAAGCGAATACGGTAAATATTATTATTTTTATAATAGTCTGTAGGACGATGAACATAAATAAATAAAAAATTAAATTTAACAGATTTTTTTTACATTTTTTTTAATCGCTTCCTTACTTTCATCACTTATTATTAATTTTTGTTTACGTTCGTAATTTTTCTTTTCTAACATTACTATTTTTCTATGTTTATTATTTGTCTCTATTTGTCATTATTTCTTAGCATACCGTGTATCCTGATCGAGGGGTAGCTTCGTTTCTTTCCGAAACATGTTGATATTTATATATTAAACACTGGTGCGCACAAAGTATTTCTAATTAATTTCATTAGATTCTTGATAAATTCCTTGATCGAAATTAAGGAATTTATTAAAAGTTATAAGAAACCAACTGATAGTAAAAAATGGCCAATGAAATTAATAATCCAAATCCTACGTCAAAAGAAAACCCCAGGGAATCATTTTAATAATGCGGTTCGAGAATTTCACAGACGATTTAAAAAACTGATGAAATCCTAAAAAAGCACTTATCAAAAATAAAGAGGAACAACCATCGACCAGATATATCGATGGGAACAACAAAGTACTAATACATCATTATTTTATAAATGTTGTTGTAATTTTTCAAATAAAAAACCCGGAAGTGGAAAAATTCTCATTTTAAATGATATTTTTTTCTCCGTTTAAATGTTGTGATTTCTCAAAGAACGTTACGATATTTCATTATTATTTTTTAATGTTTATTTTGAATCTCGAAGACGATGGTATAATTCCACGAGTTGCATATAATATGATATATATATATCAAAATATAATATAATGTAAAAAAATAGTGTAAGGGAAAAATAGAAAAAGATATGATATAAAAATAAAAATCTAAAACATCAGGCTCCATTGCTTGTAAGTGGGCCTTGCTAGAAGTCCAGTGCTGCCATCACAATGGTGTTTTCGATCATGGCTAAAGCGTTCTGCACTGGGCGATCCGTTTTTTTTATTAGGGCTCGGAATCCAGGAATGCGCCCTTCTGAAAATATCTCACTGGCACTGCTGTACCAGGACAGTCCTAAAAGCATTCAGTACGAGTTATTATATTGCACTTCCCTTCCTTTTAGAGTTTATTTATTGAAGTTGGTCCACAACTCCAAACTATGTAGGTTGGTGCAGTACGCATTGGACAATTGCCTTTTTGCTCCTGGGCTACACTCGATGAATCTTCGAGAAATTTTGCTCTAATGCATAGCGACTTTCTCTATCGCTCAATATCATCTTTTAGCTCCGCTGTTATGATGTGTCCAAGTACCTGAACTCGGATTTTTCTAATATTTTTGTTTCGTTTAGGCAGACTGGAGATATTTTTGGTTCTGCGCTCGCCTTGAACGCTATCGACCATATTGTGTTCAGCGGCATATTTTTCAGTTTTCTCATAGCTTATGCATCTTAATATAATGACCATCTGCGTACGTAATATTTTTGATGCTTGTGTTTTTCATATGACATCCTACATTTGCTGAGGCGAGTTTTTAAATTATCCATATTAACGTTAAATAGGATCGTTGATAAAGATCCTCTTTGTCTGATGCCACATCCCATGCTCAATGGTTTGGATATCTTATTTTTCCAGATAACTCTGTTTTCTAGCTGATGGTGCCAAACTGGCAGAAAGTTAGTGATCGAGGGTCACTTTCCTTTCTTTTGGTTATTTCCAAAGCAGTGCATGCAACATCAGATCAAAAGTATTTATATCCTTGTTATATTCTATAGTTTATTTCATTGCCATGTCTGTTGATAATTAGGTTTAAAATCTAGTGATTATCTGCTATAAATAATTTGTTGCAACAATTATTTGAAAAACTCTTTAAAGTATTCTAGATATTATTTTGGCTAGATTTTGCAAGGCTGATGAAAGCGTAATGAGTAAGATTAAGATAGGGACGCTTAAATGGTTTGGGCATGTAGAGCGAATGAACGAAGAAAGGTGTTTAAGAAGATATGACGCGAATGTGAATGGAAGAAGAAGCCGGAGACACCCGAGGCACGATCGAGTGAGTCAAATACTTGAGCCGGGCCATGTCAGAAGTCGGAATAATAGAAGAGAATGTATGAGACGATGTATGAATGTGAATGAATGAAGAAGTGTTTTCCAAGATCGAGTTGTTTGGCGGTTCGTCCTTTCTGGCTACCCCTGCGTAGAAACGGCGTGATGGTTAGTTAGTTAGTTAAATAAAAATAAATTAGGAACACATATCTATTCACGGACTTTCGAATGGAGCCTTTGAAGAAATTAATTTTCGACTCAAACTGTTACTCGTAAAGAATATTCATAAAATGTGTGTAAAATTACATTACTGAACTGAAGCTGTTTTTTTCCCACACGAATTAAATTGATTTAATAATTTCTTCAAAATATTGGTATTTGCTTTGTGGCGTCATTATTAATAAATTCTTTTGATATATTTAAAAATTTTACATACAAATACAACCGGTTTACAATTAGATAAATTTGAAATTTGAAATCAGAAAAAATGCTAATAGTCAATTAAATAATATTAATAATCAAATATTTTTTTAAATAACTATCTCCTGAATTTATTTTCACATTAATATTAATTATAAAAATTATTTCTTTTTAATTTCTAATATAAATTTGTTATTCAACGTTTCATAATAATTTTTAATTAATTGCTTACCTACTTCTAATTTTTGTTTATGATATAATTTGTCTATTCTGACATTATTGTAATCTAATTTTTAACATTTGTCTAAAATTGATATTATTATTTTTAGTATTCATATATTCCTGATGAGGAAAGCATCGCTTTCGAAACATGTTGATGTGTATATATACCGGTCAGTGGATGAGTTGGAATCGCGTTTGGATCTTACCCAGGCGTCGTGAGTTCAATTCCTTGACTGGCTAAGTCCCCCATCACGACACAAACTGTGATGGTAGTAGGAGATTTTCAAATATTGTCAGGTTATTCGTAACAAGCCTATATTGGCCTATAGTTGGATGAATTAGATGTGTCTTCTTGTCTGGATTTGTTTTATGGCACTATATAATAATTATTCGCAAGAAGTTTCTTGGCATGTAAATTGCACATGTGTCAGAGACTAATATTCGTGCTAAAAGGGAGTTTATTTCTTCACCTGCATTTCGAACATGTTTAATGCACAGACGGTAAATTTTTCGGCTATCATTAATTTAACTACCGTTTTAACCATTTTAAACAAATTAACCATCACACCATAGAAGTAGGCAGAGAAGACGGACCGCCAAACAACTCGATCTCGGCATACACTTCTTTCTTCATTCACATTGATACATCGTCTCATACATTCTCTTCTATTATTCCTACCTCTAACATAGCCAGAGTCAAGTATTTGATTAACTTGATCGTGCCATGTCTTCCTCGGGTGTACCCGGCTTCTTATTCCATTCACATTCGCGTCATATATTCTCTTTACACTCTTCGACCATTCGCTCTACATGCCCAAACTATCTAAGCGTCCCTTTCTTAATCATATTTATTACGCTTACATCAGCCTCGCATTCTTTACAAATATCAAAATTTTTCGAACGATCATATATGGTTTTGCAATACAATCGCCTCAGAGATCTCATTTCTACGTCAATCAGTTTACTTTCATCCTTCCCCTGCCAGTTCTATGCCTCACTGTCATACCATTAAGGTTGGTATCAGCACTCCATTGTGGACTGCTAGCTTCGGTTCTTCGGACAACTTTTTTGTTTGCGCCAACTCTAATAGAGTTGCCTATATTCACCCTTCTTTCAATATCCCTTATCAGTCTTTCCATCTCTCGTAAACATACTTCCCAAATATACAAACTCATCGACCTGCTCCAAGTACACAATCATAACAACCAGATCTACTGCAACGTTTACTTTTTCGCGATCATCCTTGCATGGATTTTCTATGACTGTGGTATCGCTTCGTTCTGATATTTGAAGATGAAATTATATGCGATTTTTTCGATTTGTATCCGATTCTCCTTCAATATGGGTGGGGATATCTGTACTTTAAATTTTAAACGAACGTTTGTTTTTTGCCAAAATTCTTTGAATCTCTTTCCTCTATTGCACCCAAAATTTTAACCATTTTTATTTGTTCACTTCTTTTTCAACATTTTCAGAATAGTTGTTATTATTTAAACACCTTAGGTGTTCCTTAACTCTAATACTAAAATTTCTAGAAGTCTTTCCTACGTTAAAATAGTTGCGATCATTACAAAACAATTTATATACTCCCGACTAATTCAAAATATAATATTTTCATGTGAAGCGGTAACTTGGTGATGTGACATTATAATTTAAAGAAAAAAAAACAATAACTTTGTTTACATCAGTTGTATACTGCCCTGAAGAAGCTATGGTAGTGGCGAAACCCGTGCGGCAAAAGTATAAAATAAAAGTCATGTAAACAAAGTTATTGTTTTTTTTTTCTTTAAAAAATCAAAATATTATAGTTTAAGGCTCAACACATTTCCATACTACTACTTTGTTAAAATTATGCACAACAATAAAATTTACGCGAACAAAATGATACTCTGCGTAAAAACATACAAAAGTTATACTGAAGCATGTGATATTTTCACTTAACGACCATAGCGAAAAACTTACATTTTTCGATTTTATTCGGAATTTTTTTACTTCTCGACTATACCAGGATATAAATTTCCAAGAAAATGTGACATAAGGACCAACACTTTGCCGCTAAAGAATCCGCAAACTACCCCTCACCTTCCTTCTAATGTCTGTGATGAAAAATGCATTTTCAGGGTGAAAATTTCTGAGATTTTTGTGTCGACGTAAGCAATGCGATGCAATATTGCTGCTACACCATTTATAATCCTCTCCGAAAATCTTTCATAAAATCATGACAGGCCTTCAAAGATTTTGCGTGAAATGTTGAAAATTTTTATAAGATTGTATTTTTTGAGATTGTATTTAACTGATTTTTTTACAGGCGTTTTTGTATTTAAGTTAATAATAATAATAATAGTTGGATGATTTGTATAGCGCCGTTTTTGTGAGAAATCACCTCAAGGGCGCTATATCGTAAACATCAACACTCGATCATAGAACATATTGATTGGTGTTATATTACTTTTAAGAGCCAGCAGTTTTATTTGTTTTATTTTTATTTTTTTTATATAAATACCTCATAAGAGTCCCAACTGCTCCCAACCGTCTGGAGCCAGTTATGGCATTCCCAATTGGGGAATATTGTGAGGCTGAAGGTATGGGGGGAGGGGAAGGAGAGGGGGAAGAGGAAAGAGGGAGGTGGGAAAATACCTGGCTATTCAGATCTGGTCACCAAACACGGCTAAAAGCCATTTCAAGCAACGTGTCAATTCTGAATGGTGGTCTTTCACCAGGGCGATACTAAGAGTATCTTCCACTCTGGAACGTGCACAAATATACTATATATTATTTTAAATTAATTAATTGTGAAACAAAACAAATTAATTAAATAAAATTTACTTGCGATTTGAACCCGCGACCTTCGGATTCGTAGTCGAGAGCCTTACCCCTCGACCATGGAGGCCGTCAATATGGCCGTTCGTGTTATATTTGAGTTCCATAACAAATCAAAACACTTTTTTAAAAGTGACATGAAGTCATTTTAACTAAAAAAAAATTTATAAATGAAATTAAAAATATAGTTAGTACTCACCACTTTATAAATATATTAATCTATATTTATAAAGTGGTAAATGATATGTACATTTTTTTATTAATTTATTAATAATGACGCCACAAAGTGAGTACCAATCGTTTGAAGAAATTACAATTTTTTTTTCGGAAAACTAAATTTAATTTGACCTAATTAAGATTTTCTTTTTTTAAACGGACTAAATAAAATAATAAAAAATCATTATTTTTTAGGTTGGATTAGAATGGGATTTCAAGCTAGTACTTTTATGACTTTAAATTACTTGTACGTATGTTGAATTATCCGGTCAATACTTAATTTTCCATTTCTCTTACTGGGTGATACTGGAAGCATCTTGGAGTAAGTAACTTGTAACAAGGTTATCATGTCATTATGTATTATAGTAATCCGTTAGAATTATGTATAAAGGCTTAATGTCCGTTTTGATATATTCGACTAAAGCATTTGAAAACAGAGTTAACATTTGTAGTATTTGTTAAATATTTTCTGTAATTATCAGGTCGTACCCATAAACATTATAATAAAAAAGAACACATAAAGAGCTACGTGGGCGTGTTTATTATATAATCAAATAATCTGACCGTTTGGACCTTATCTTTGAGACAATTTTTTTTCATAATGCCAATATATAATAAAGGCATTGTAAGTGAGACAAACCGCTACATTTTCATTGGCTCTTTTGTAAATAGAACTAAAAGGTAATTAGTCAGAGGCTACATCGACTTCCAGACATGCATGGAAGGAATTTCTAGTATGTATTCCTTATTTCATGCCATGAACCTTACCCTAAAATTCGTATTATTTAAAATTTCAATATTAGTATCCACAGATAAAAAAAAAACAGTTTTGATTGAAGTCCTTAATATTCAGAGCGTAGGATGAAAAATTGTTTCAATTGCTTACATTGGTTTTCCAACTGCTGATTTCATGAGACATTGAGTCTACTGCTCTACCAAAGGGAGATCACACTGTTTTACACTGGGAAACAAACTATGAAACAAAAACAAACAAGTTGAATCAAACGTAAGATTGTACTTTATAAAAATCTTGTTTGCTGCACTCTGTAACATCGGCAAAAATTCTGTGCTCCAGCCGTTAATTCAGTATGTATAAGAAAAATAATAATAATCATCATAAAATAGCTGCCAATAATATGGGATTAAAAAATAGAGGATGATATTGACAACGTCTTGAATTTGAAATATGATATCGATGAAGATGACATAAATTGAACAGGTCTCATTAGCTAAGTTGGAAAAGCAATTGTCCCGGAAAGACAAAGGTCCTGGGTTTGAGTCCCAGATGCGACTGATATCTTTTTATTTTCTGTTGTTTTTTTCGGTTTCATGTTTCATTTAGGTTATGTTAATATTATCTTTTTCAATGAGAAAAATAACTCATTAGTTTTGATACATTTTTATTGAATTAACTTATTGCTCATAAACTTAATTTTAATATATGTTTTAGTCATTTAAGATAAAATTAAAAATTCTCAATATGAAACATGAAACCGAAAAGACTCTTCGATAAGTTATTTCAAAAAAAAAATATTAACCTTAGGTTTGTATTTACAAAGGGTCAACAGATGTCCCAATTAAATTCACGCAGGTGTGTCCGATACACTATCTAAAGATTATACATAAATTCGGGTAGAATGTTGTAGTCATGATAAAAAGGTAGCAGCCAAAAATATATAGAAATTAATTGAAGATGATAAATATAACAGAACGGAACGGGGTAGCAGTAGCTCATTGGAAAAGAGCGTAGATTCCAGATAGACCATGAGATCCTGGGTTCGAGTCCCAATTGCTACCGTTATCATTTTTTTTTGTTTTCTGTGTTTTTTCGGTTTCTCGTTTCATATTGAGAGTTGTTTATATTATCTTCGATAATTATAAAAAAATAATAGTTTCGTAAAAATGAACAAATCATTTAAATAGAAAAATATTAGTAATGGCCTAAACCTTGAACAAAGTGCTTTAGTGAAACCCCTTTGAAAAAACCCTCACAAAGTATTATACGCAAGAAAGTTAACGATAAACATCGAGACATTGTAATAAGAAAATGCCGTGTGAGACTTAATAAATCATTAATATAACACACCGAGACAATTAAAAATTGCACTCACATAAATTAGCCTTCTTTTACCTTCGGGTTGAACTTACCTGAGTAATTTATTACCTAATTAGATATTCATAAACATGAATTTTTTACGGGTATATTGTATACCTACACATTTTAATAACTACCTATTACTTATCATAATCCCAATACGCGAAATCCCGAAAGCCAAAATGTAAATTTTTATATAAGTATAATGTTTTTTTGTAGGAGTAGCTCTTTATCTTTTCCAATTATAAAACTAAAACAACTGCAAAATGTTGGTCAACCCACGTACAAATTATTTATTTTAAATGTACATGAATGCCACAGCAAAAAACTACCAGATATTTTTTTTAATTTGAGTTCAGTTAATGAAGTTGGTAAAAGCCACAGATGAAATTTCCCCTTCGAAGTGTGTTATCGGTGTGCCCGTGTGCAATAAAATAACAAAAATTTTCATTACTTCCGTTGAAATTGATTCAATATCGAAAACTTTTCATAAACTAGGAATACATTTGTTTGGTTTATCTAAGTCATCGGAGAGAAATGGTATTTCGTGAATTGACGACAATTTTTTTTCTTATGTCAGTATAGATCGCACTTCCAGAAATTTCCTATTCAGCGCTAAAAAAACACTGTTTTTTTTTCACCAACAAAAAATAATTATAGGAAAAACTCGAGACAACATTTTTCCTAAAAGGATAACTATTATTTTATAAAATGAAACATGTAAACTTCGTTTTAACCACTTTTTATTTTTAACGCCTACCGGTTTTGGAACAACCGTTCTTTCATCAGGGCAAAATATATATTAAACAATATTATAAAATTATGGCAGAACATACATATTAGGTGTCACAGCGAAGGTGGGGAAGTGAATAGGGTTTAAATTTAGACACTGTTGATAAAAATACATATTCACACGTATAATTCCGTATTTTATTGTAAAGTTTGTATGTATGTAAGCTTTTGTGGCCATACTCGCCAATTTTAAACTCTTTTATAAAGCAATCACTTTATAGTTATCCGTTACAATCAAATGAAACAATCAAGCTTTGTTTTAACCATTTTTTTTTTAATTTTTAACGCCTTCCAATTTCGGAACAACTTGATGGTGGAAAGGTTGTTCTGAATCTGGTAAGTGTTAGAAATAAAAAGTGATTAAAACAAAGTTTGATTGTTTCATTTCATTATTTATTTATTTTGTAATATACGCCCTAAATGGGGTTTTACGTATAAAGTTAGTTATTAGTAAGACAGGTGCAAAGCACATCACAATAGGTTCAAAGATAATATATCGAACAAATACAGGAAAACATAAAGTATGTACCATTCTAAGTAAAAAGTTCAGAGGCGAAAAATCAAAAAATACCTTCCATTCCTGTTACTTATACTCTAGACATATGCAATAATCGTTTGTTTGTACTGGTATTCAGGGCAGTTAAAAATGTCTACTATATCTGAATATGTATTACCTATTGTGTGATGTCGAGGTACCAGTGAATATTTGAATGACTCAGTTCTGAGATTATTGTTACAATTAAATAAAATTTTAGATCGAGTAGTTCTATTTGGAATATTAAATGTAATTAAGCTGACTATATCAGGGCTGTCTATATAACCATTAACAATTTTGAAAATAAATGTTAGTTGGCTGATAGTTTTAATAATTTTAGTTCTTTCATTAAGTGATTGTAATTTATAGTTTCAATAGGTAAACCGAGTTTATAGTTCAATGGAATCGGAATGAATTTTATAGTGAGGGGACCATATAAAAGAATTATATTCGACTTGACTACAAACTAAGGAAGAGTATAATAATTTTAGTGTTGAAATATTCCTAAATTCTCTGGCGTTTCGAAGAATGAAGCCGAGCATTTTTAATTCTTTGTAATAGAATTGATGTGAGTTGGAAAATTAAATTTTGAGTCGAAAACAATGCCAAGATCGTTAATTTCGTTGACAATCGAGAGAGAGATGTTTTTGATTTGATATTGAAAATTGAAAGGATGATTCATTCTAAAAAATTTGATCGTATGACATTTACTAATATTTAAAAGAAGTTTATTAAGTTCACACCAATCTTGTAATTTATTTAAATTTAATAGAATGAGAAAACAGCCTTCAATAGTTTTTATTAGTTTGAAGAGTTTTAGATCGTCGGCGAAGAGCAGCACAATAACACTGATATCAAATACATTATAATGGATAACTACAAAGTGATAGCTTCATAAAATAGTATGTTATTTTATAATTATCCAGGTAGCAACCTCAACCTTATAGATTTTGATACAGTGCGAAAACTTGCTAATATAAATGAAACTCGTAACCTTAACCCTAGATTGGTAGCGTTCTTTCTTAGCCCATTAATGGAAGCGAGAAGTATACTTTACTCACATTTTAATAAGCATTTTTCGCCTTTCCTTGAACAATCTTTGTCGTTTATGATAAAACATATTGGGGTCACTCACAATGAACATATTTATTAACCGCTTAAGGATCACGCCCGAGTAGAGTCGGGCGACAATTATGTGCGAACATTCGCACACCCGAGATAACTCGGGCAAGCTTTAATAATAATAATAATAGTTGGATGATTTGTATAGCGCCGTTTTTGTGAAAAATCACCTCAAGGGCGCTGTACAAATATTTCTTAACTAATTATGTACAAACAGATACAGAAAAACATACTTACCTGGCAGGTCGCTTCATATGAACACAGTTTTATTAGAAAAAAATTATTTATAGAGATGATAGTTTTACATGGTTATTTGTTGCTCCTTTTCTATTGATGTTACATTTATTAGATGATTGGTGGCACAAGAAGAGTTGGTATTTATTGAATTTTTGGTATTATTTTTTAGGACTGGAAAGTATTCATAAAATGAATTTTAGGACTCGAAAATATCTATAAAATTACCTTAAAAAGCGTAAGAAGCTTTTAATAAATATTAACGTTTTTTATTTATTTTACACTTTGGTTATTTACAGTGTTGCGGGCTGTGGACACATTGCGTGAATTTTTTATTTTATTTTATTTTTTATTATTTTTATTTTTTTATTTATATTTATTTAATGACTTTAGGTAAGTACAAACCGGCTAGCCTAGCTAAGCAATTAACAGGTGAATTTCTTCAATTTATGGATACGATTGTCTGAAAAGATGTGTTTTAAGTTTAGTTCTGAATTATGTTGAGTCTTTGATAATTCTTAAGTCAATTCTTTACCTGCATAAAAAACCACTCCCGAATATACTCGGTTCAAATGAAATACGATTTATGGTATGTGGAAGTGAGAACAATTTTGATGATATTCCAATTTTTTTTTAATTATTATTAATAAAATATAATTAATAAAAATTAGCTTTCTGTCTTATTAGAGCCAAAATGACCTTTATTAAGGATATATTCATTTATAATTTTTTTTCTGTTTTTCAAATTTTTAATGATTATTGAAGGGGTTCAGTAAAATGAACACATTGTTATAATTATTGCATATGTCTAGAGACAAAGATAGATATTATTATTGTTGCAATGAAATTTAGAAATATCGAATTTTATTTGTTTATTTATTATATTGAATACGCCCTATTTGGGCTTTTACATATTTTGTTTAAAAATTAAAATTACAATAGTCACACAGGTTCAAAACACATCGCAGTAGGTCCATAGATAGAATAGACAGCCTTCACACGAGATACGCTATCCCCACATCTGTTGCGATAGGTTCGGTTAACATATTTGGTTAATTTAAAAGATTCATGTATCTAAGTTTTCGGCATATTGCCTGTTTATGTACGAAATTAAAAAATAAAACTGCCAGGTACTCAAAATACTCATCTCCTTGTTTCGGCTGCCGAAAAGTCACATTATATTAGAAAACTTATTACATTTGGTTATCCTAAAACAACATATCGATGGTCCCAACGAACAATGTCAGATGGGCAAATGGTATATTCTTATTAAAGCTGTTTAAATTATTGTTTCTATGTGTTTAGAGTTTCACGTCCACATTTTAACATACAATAAATTCGTGGTTTATAAAAAAAGTGTTTTCTTTATTTAATGTGTTGTTAAGACACAGAGTGATTGCTTCTTATGAAAGCATAATAAAGGTTAAATCGGTGAAAAATATCTCGTTTATCGTGTGTGAGAAGTGATTAACAAATTTCATTCAACAGTTCCCACCATACGATGAAACGTAAAATTTCCACAATGAAAAAATATACAAAACTTATCTACGAAAGAAAGGTGCAACCTAATACCATTAAGACAGACGTTTTGCAGAGGAAATACCTCAAGGAAACTGTATATTAAAGAAAACTACCGCGATCGGTTGGCATTTCAGTGAAAAATTAGTTTTAAGTTGGACGAAATAAATTTCACTCCTCGATTCCATTCTAGGGTTAAAAATTATGTAAACTCATATTTTTGAAATAACTTTAAAAATATACCCTTTTAAAATCATTACTATATATATGGATCTAATATAGTTTGGTATCTATTATACTACGCGCATTTTAAAGTGATTTTGTATTTCACTAATATCCGGTCTTACTAGATATGGAAATATCAGTTTAGATTGAGTAATACAGCGACTGGGCCATAAAATTGATTGAAAAAAATTCACTTTTCTGAAAATTGATTTCGAAGCATTCACGTAATGTGGCACCTGATTTACTTTTAACATCCGGATATTTAATTCTAATTTCATAAAAATCCTTTGGAATTATTTTTCAAGTCACTGTCAATAAATCTGTTTCAATGGTTTTGATCGAGAACGAGAATAATAATACATGAACTGCATTGAATGCGGTATAATCAATATAAAAAAAAATTAACCTTACTTTCGAGAAAAAGTCGCGACCTGCTACTATAACAACAAACGCAGTACTGAGGAAAGAACTCAAGGAAAACATATTATCTCGAAGAAAGCTTGCGCGATCGATCGGTACTTCAGTGAAAATTACTTTTATGTTGGACAGAATAAATTTTTGTCTACGTTATTTTATTCTTTGTTTTTGTCTATAATATACATTATATTTTTTTGTATTTTCTATATTCTATATGAAGAAAGCATCGCTTTCGAGACATATTGATATGTATATATTAATAAAGTGGTGATTACAAAGTAATTTTTAAATCATTTATTATTAATGACGCCACAAAGTGAATACTAATATTTTGAAGAAATTATATGGAATAAATTTTACTCCTCACTTGCATTCTAGGGTTAATAAGTGTAATGAAAAGCGCCATCACGTAATTTATTCCACAAAAAAGCTCGTGCTTTTATACAGAATACGTAAAGTAATTAGAGTTACTCAGTCCAAGAAACTTTATACGGATTCGTTTTTAAATTTTCGTGAATCATAATCACCCCTGATTTTTTTTGGTAATAGGCTTCGTAATGATTTATGTACAGAAATAAGTGATCAAATTACGTTATGCCAATCTTAAAATAGATACACCATTCTCTGGAAAATTGTTTTCTGGAACAAACGCCATTAATTTGTCTGAAATAACTGACAAAGTTTTTTGTACCTTTTTCCATGATGTTGCTACCGCAAATAGATAACAAAGAAACAGTTTCCATCAGTGGAAAATCCAATAAGTGGAAGCGCCCTGTTTCCTTGGAACTCTGATGTTCCACAATTCAACGAGATTTATGGTAGACGTTTCGCGAAAAATTGTTTTCCGGATGGATTTCTTTCATTTTTTTTACCACCATCCTCCAGGCGCTTGTCAAGGGGATATGATGGACCACTACTGTACCGATAATCATTCCATATCCAATAAAATGCTCCTGTAATAAGTTTGATTTATGGGATTTAGTTGTAATTATTTTCCCTGGGATTTGTGAGCGGTCCTAGAAACAAACAAAATGAATGAAACACGACTGCAATAACATTAATTGTTTATGACATGTTCGTAAATTTATGAGTTGTACGTTTATGACATGTTTGCGTAACGAATTCGTTATATTGTGGTTAGTATAATTATTTCTCAAAATAATTTCTTCCCGAAGCTGATTAATTAATATACGAGTAATTTCTTCAAAAGATTCTTATTCGCTTTGTGGCGTCATTATTAATAAATTAATTTAAAACATGTTGATATTTGTATATAAATAAAGTGGTGAATAAAAAGTATTTTTTAATTAATTAACTAATTAATAAATTAATTAATGCTTTGCTTAAAATTTTGCGATGCTTTCTTCATCAGAAATAATAATATGAAAAAAGCATCGATTTCGAATCATTTAGATATCTTTATATTAATGAAGGGGTGAATACAAAGTATATTAATTAATTGGTTTATTAACAATGACGTCCAAATGTGAAAACCAATCATTTAAATAGATTAATTAATAGTTTAAAAATATATACTTTATACTAATACTTACATACTGTTACAAGTAATAGGTCAATAGGACGTGTAGAAATAATAAATAAATATGTAAATAAATAACAAAAAATTGTTTTAATCGCTTTATTGTTATTATAAAACAAAAGTACAACTATAGATTTACATATTATATTGTAATAGCGGATAAGAAGAGGAGGGGGGCGGGTTAGTACAGTTAAAGAGGGTGTTAAATAAATAAAATAAATAAACATTTTTATTTGAATACCGCACATGAGTCCCAACTGCTTTCGACTGTCCCCAGTGAGACTAGAGCATACCAAATTGGGTATGCTATGAGCCTATAGGGAGAAGGGAAGAGAGTGAGATGGCGAAGAGGAATGTTATATTTACTATATAAGTATTTAACTATTCAGATTTAGTCACCAAACACGGTTAAAACCATTGTAAGCAGCATTTTGATTTTGAAATATGCTCTTTCATCAGAGCATTACTAAGAGTACCACTCTATCAAGTCCGATTAAGAAACACCATTCCGAAATGAAATATTGGTTTAAATACATTGAAGAATATAAACAAATAGCAATTCTACTGGAAACACTCGAGGAAATCATACTAAAATAAAAATAAAATAAAATAAAATAATAATAATTTTGTAAGATTGCGTGATGGTAATTTTTTCAAAATTAAAAGTAAAACGTGAATTTAACTAAATGTTTTAATGAACTAACTAACTATCACGCCATTTCTGCGTAGTGGTAGGCACATAGAATGGACCAACAATTAGTATACATAGTACTATATCGACAAACAATGAGGCACACTTAGTCCTATTGAGGTTAAAGTTGAATTATAAATACAAAATGTTTAGAAAATATAAATGAATAACTTTATCTTGGCACACACTCCTACACATATATACCCTTCTGATATTCAAACTCTCGGCATGGCTTTCCTTGAGTAATTGGATCACTTTATCGTCCTATGTCTTCCTCGAGCGTGTTTTATGTAATTAAATACAAACCAATATAATAGGCGTTCAATCGACTTTCGTCCAAAAAAAAGTTTCTGATAAAAAATGCGAAAAGGTTTGTGAAACCATATAGAGTTTTCGATGCCTTTTCAGATGAATTCGATTACGGTTCTAGTGAAAACAAATTAATTTTCTTTATTGGCGCTTTATTTTTCAGCCGGTTGTTTTTACGGATTCCACACAAATTCAGATATGTAAGGCTCTTGAGGTCCATTAGGGATGCGAAGTCTTCCCCGAGATCTTTATCTTTGTCTCACGTCCTTCAGTTTAAGCATTCTACCCCCGAAACATTCTGAAAACAAGCAATGTTCTGCGGTAAATTATTTTTTCATGGTTTGTAGCGGAAAAATAAAGAGATCGGGTGTTTTAAGATGTGATATAGAA
This sequence comes from Halesus radiatus, assembly GCA_022606495.2. Taxonomy (NCBI): domain Eukaryota; kingdom Metazoa; phylum Arthropoda; class Insecta; order Trichoptera; family Limnephilidae; genus Halesus; species Halesus radiatus. The sequence goes on from JAHDVE020001351.1 coordinate 22,047, forward strand.
ATATACTTTGATTATTACATGGCCATGCATGTTCAAAGTGTAAAGGCATAATTATATGGGTGTAGCACAAAAATAAATCGACACATGTAAGTCATGTAAAATTTATTTACATGTATGTGACAACGCGCTCACCCCACTTATCCTTAGAAAACTTAGTCAATAACATCCTAAATAAAAATAAAAAACTTTAAAAAATATCGTCAAATGAATTTTTATTCAACAGTACCCCCCTAATAATAATATAATAAATAATAATAATCAACCGTACCAATGACGTGGAATCTTATATATCAATAACTTTTCTCAACAACGCTTTAAAAACTTCCCATGACACATTTAACGTAATTATAATTAATTATTTAATTAATGGTAAAGATATAGAAGATATTTAAGCCCCCCGGCATTTATTCACTTCGATGCAACGATTGCCCGGCGTTTCATGTAGGCAAAAAGCAGTAAAGCGGGTAAAAGAACACTTAAGATGTCTCAATAATAATGGGTTCTCGGAATTTGCCAAACACCTCTTAGAAATACACCACACATTCAATAAAAATACAGGGACTAGTTTACTGCATTAAAATATAATAGGCATTATACTAGATAACTTAGAAATAAGTAAAGCCAAAGACACTAATAGTAGACTCATTAATTAATAATAAAATAAATTTAAATAAAAGTCCGATTCTTAAAATATTCCCAATAAACAAAGTACACACCCTTCTCGGTCCGGTATCTGCTCCCCTCCCACTCGTGGCCCTTCACATGCCCGTTTTTATCAAACATACATCTGTATCTTAGTTCATAGAATAGTAATATACTACCCTGAAGAAGCTACGGTAGTGGCGAAACCCGGTCGGCAAAAGTATATATCAAATAAAAGTGATGTAAACAAAGTTACTGTTTTATTTTTTAAAATTATATCTAATCTTAGTCTATTCTTACAATATTATCTTTCTATGTATCCTGATGGAGGAAGCATAGCAAGATGTTGATCTTTATATGTTGCTTATTCAAAACATTTCTTATTCATTGAATAAAAACATTATTTTCCGTGAACAATCAACATTCACCCTAGTGATTCCACAAACTATGTAATGCAACGACATTTTTTTACCCAGTTTAAAAATCGTTTGGTTTAATTTTGATATTTGCCAAATGAATTCATGATTATTGACCGGTAGTTCTTATTACGCAACTAATTAATGTTTTAAATGCGTTGGTTTTTTTTTATCTAAGATACAAACAACTGTAATCTTTATTTTTTTATTATTAAGAGATACTTCCTTACAATTTATTTATTATGAAAGATTCATGTAGGTGGAAGTCGTGTCATCAATTTTCAACAAACATAAAAATCATTATCTTTTGTAATAAATCCAATTTATTTCATTACAACCAGTTACTCATTTCCCAGAAAAACATTACGTTTGCTGGACTATTATAATGTGTTCAAATAAAAAAAAATTGCTATCGTTTATCTTTGTTTCACGATTATATTATACATGGTGTATCAGGACGTACCCAAGAAATTTTAACCAGCAATTTGTGAGCTTATTTAGAGTTTAAAATATAGATGGAATTTTAAACTTTGGTGAATTTTTTCAAACAACAAAAAATTCTTTCCCATGTCGTCACTGGTCACCTATCCGAATAACCGCACAACTCCCGAGCCGACTCTAACTGTCTAATACCTAGTATTTTTACTTAATTTAACAGCTGTTGAAAGGAGCATTCCATAAATAACTAATTTATGATTTTACAGAGTGGTTCTCTCAGTATTGATCTAGTGAAAGACCATCATTCAGACTCAAAATGCTACTTGACATGGCTTTAGTCGTGTTCGACAAACAGATTTTATTAGCAAACTTACGCATTCACCATCTTATTTTCCTCCCCACTCCCTTCAGCCCCACAACATGACCCAATCGGGCATGCTATAGTCCCACTGTCTGCAGACAAGAATTCCCGTCGCATTGACCTCATAAGACTGAGTCATCAGGAGCGTTGTAAAATAACATTTTTTTTAAGAAAGAAAAAAATTCCCGGGTTACGAATAACCTGATAATATTAAAAAATCTCCAACTACTGTAGTTAAAAGCGGTAAAAGTTGCTTGTGCAATTATGGAAGGCTTTGCCAGCCGAGGAAGTGAACCCACGACGCTTGAGTCAATGGTTTTACCTACATCTAATTTGGTTTATTTCATTTACATTGACTTTTACTGCGTTTTTCAGTGAAACGAAGTTTCACAAATAAACAGCGGTTAACCACAGGCAACTTGCCCTAAATAAGAAATCCCTTAATTATACACGACTTCTCGAGCGTATTTAATATTAAACACAGTAGTAATCCCTTATCGATAGGAAAGTTTATGTAAACGGCAGAACTTTCAGTTTATGCCCGTCCCGGGATCTTATTCCGAACGCGCTTAAGTAGAACTAAAATAAACCCTCGGCGAGAAATCAGCGAAGATGCCAAAGGCTTCACAGTGCAAAGATAAACCTTCTCGGCCCTTGGACGGTACAAATTGGTTCTTCTTCTTGATTTTATGCCTCATTGCTGAGGATTGTGACACTCACTCCAATTACAGTGATAAACAAGGCTTCTCCACTCCTCACGATCCTGCGCCGCATGCGGATTCGCGAGCACCTACGCATGGCGTTCCGGAAGTCTGTGATGCCTGATCAGTAGAATGCCCTCGAGGTATTCTGTCGTTTGCTGGATAATAATGGGTGATAATGGTTAACTCTTTCACCTGTTTAGGCCAATACCATTAAGACGTCAATCTCTCCACTCCTGAATATTGTGAAAACTCTCTCTATACCAAAACTATTTATCCAAGTTTGTCAAGTTCTCGCTTACCTGACCTCAGGTAATAGTTTCAAGTGGCGATGGTTAAAGAGAAATAGACCAGCAGAAATTAGTAGACAGCGTCCAACCTATAGTAAGATCTCAATCTCGGCCAGGTTTGACACAGAGATGAAATGTTTCTTGAAATACAAAGATATTTACCAGCACGCACTAGCAATACACTTTTAGATTATCCCTAACCATTAGATAACAAACACTCTTTTGAATATGATTCAATGCCATACTCAGATAAATCCACGACGTTCACCAATATAATAAATACACAATACCAAAAACTACACATATCAAAAATACACTTTGCAAAATACGGACTGAAATCCTTGTAACACATTAGCTACACCAACTATATAAGAAGTCGTATGAAGAATTAACACATGTGTACGATTTGATTTATTTGAAATAAAATAAAAAAAAGGAAATCAGAAAAAAACTTTAGTTTTGTTTAGTGACCACACATAAATACTTTAATCATAAATCAGGTGTTTTCCTATTTCCAATATCTTTTCTTTCTCCGATTTCTTCAGATTTACAACACTCCATATAGTGAAGATTCCGGCTTTATCAATCTAAGCAGATGGAACTCTAGTTCGATATATCACCGAAAAAAACCTAGTCACCGATAATGTTTTACAGCTTTTTATAAATTACATACGAAACAGGCTTTTGCAAGATTCCACAAAATAATAAAACCTAATTTTGTGGAAAAACGAATGAAAAATGTTAGTAAAAATCTTCATTTTTGCGTTCAGAATAAGCTAGGTGAAAGTGTTTAGAGCCCCGAGTAAAACACGTAAGGCCTAATTGAAAATACTTGGCCTACTGAGATTCGAATCGAGGCTTTTCTCTTCCGGTTTTCGTGACTCCGGCGACGCAGTTCTAACCTTTAACACCGAGGTGGCTGGGAAACAAATTCACAATCATTGCCGCACACTTTTTCACGTCCGCGATAAGTTTTTTTCTAATTATTTGATAGCATCTCGGGTTGATAGGATAATAAAGATGAAATACCCCTTCACTTGACGTGGTGGATGGCGTTACAAAGATATCCGAGTAGAAATTCTCTTCAAAGACTTGAAAAGGAACGATAAATCTTTACCGACAAATAAATCTCACGACACCTGACCGAAAAAAACAATGATAAAAATTTTATACTAGCGGAACGTTTTTTTTTAAATTTATATTATCTTAAACAAACTCATTTAATGGTTTTCAACAATCCTATATTTATATCACCGAAGAGCGATGACTTTTTCATAATATTTTTCCTGGTGTATTAAATTTAAATAGTGATTTTGGCTGGTTTTGGTTCAAACTTCTGAACGAACTATTAAATTATTTTATTTATAACACAAACATAAAACACAGATATAACAAAATATTTGTTGATTTTATTTTTCTTCTTATTCTACTCTCCATAATTTGAGCTCCAGTAACTCGTGGTTATGGGAGGAGTATTAACATACGAGTGCATAATAAAAAAATAAAACAATACATTGCAGATGATATGTAAACTAAAAAATATTAGCCTGAAACACTCATCCAAATTGAAATTAGTGAGGGATTTAGCCATTACAAGCCTTCCTCATACCAATAAAGTTGGTTGTTTACAGGTGAAATATAATTAAAAAAAACCGTAATTATTAAATGAAACACTAGTATATATTAATTAACTTGGCGGGTTTGCGATAAGCCGACGTAGCTCAATGGTAGAGCATCTGACCGGATATTAGAAGGGTGTGGGTTCGAGTCCTGCCGGTGACATTTATCGTTGCTCGGAAGGTTTTTTCAATTTGGATGAGTGTTTCAGGCTAATAATTATTGTTTATAAAAATAATTGTTACCCTTTGCGCTATGCACAAAAATCTTGTCTTAAAAACTTTGGTTTATCAATTAATAAAAAATATTATATAACGAACGTAAATCAACAAAATAATTTATAAAAATATATTTTCATTTATACGTCAGATAGTGTATTCATTAAGGGTAAAGTACTGGGAGTAATTTTTTTTTAGAATTGTTCATATTTCAAAGTTTTGGTTACATTAATTTTGTTTTTGGACGATAATTTATAGTACGGTGTTTATGAATACTTAAACACAATTAGTGTTGCTGAGTCGTAGTCGCTCTTACCATTGGATTGACTGTTAAGCCATCTGTTTTGAATCCAATTCTTATATATTATACATCTGAATGGGGTGAATTTTATTGATGAAAAATTATTTGTTAATTTGATATAAGGCTTTATTATACAATTGTATAATACAAGGTATTTTTTTTATGTGAAGACCGCACAAGAGTCCTAACTGCTCCCTACCCTCTGGAGCCAGTGAGACTATTGCATCCTCAATCGGGGTATGTTGTGAGGATGAAGGTAGTGGGGAGAGGAAAGAAAATGGGGGAGAGGAAGGTAGAGAAGTACCTGGCTAATTCAGTACTGGTCACCAAGCACTACTAAAGCCATTTCAAGCAATGGTGGTCTTTCACTAGGGCGATACTGACAAAATCTACCACTCTGGAACGTGCCGCAAATACAGTATTTATATTATTAATTAAATAAAAAGTAACAATTATTTTTATAAACAATAATTATTAGCCTGAAACACTCATCCAAATTGAAAAAACCTTCCGAGAAAAGATAAATGTCGCCGACAGGACTCGAACCTGCACCCTTCTGATATCCGGTTAGATGCTCTACCGTTGAGCTACGTCGGCTTATCGGAGCTCAACGGTAGAGCATCTGACCGGATATCAGAAGGGTGCAGGTTCGAGTCCTGTCGGCGACATTTATCTTTTCTCGGAAGGTTTTTTCAATTTGGATGAGTGTTTCAGGCTAATAATTATTGTTTATAAAAATAATTGTTACCCTTTGCGCTATGCACAAAAATCTTGTCTTAAAAACTGTAGTTTATCAATTAATAAATAAAAAGTATTTAGTCACGCCGGGATTTGAACCCGCGACCTTCGGATTCGTAGTCGAGAGTCTTATCCCTCGACCATAGAGGCCATCAAAAATTAAATTCCCAAAAAATCTCTAGAGTAGGGAAATCGTATAGTTTTTTGATGATTTTTTTTTTTATATATGTATTATTTTTTTATTGTATAATATTAATTATATACAGTGGGAACTTATACCCGCTAAGCCACATATCAATATTATAAAAATATCAATATTATAAAAATATCAATATTTAAAAAATATCAACATTTTCGACATCAACATTATGATGATTTTAGTGATTATTTTTTTTAATTGTCCTTATTGGCTGTGGGGAAGCTTTGTAGGCCGTCGCCACCCAATAATGCCATATTGCAATAGGAACTGAAATGTAACGACAATATGTGAATTTATATATTTATTGTATATAATATAAGTGCATATGTATCGTTTCTTCGTCAGATACATAGAAAACTTACCACTTACTTAATACAGGGTGGCGTAAAACTACCGTTATGGTTTGAATGTTTAATAACTTTTTTAAATTTATTTATATTTTTTATTTTTATTTCAGAATTTTGTGAAGAAAACTTGGCGAATTTGAAATGGAACACTACACAACAGAACAGCGATCAATAATTGTTGAATTTTATTTTTAAAATCAACGGTCAATTGTTTTGACGCAGCGTGCTTATCGTCGTTTTTATAATGTGGGTACTAGACCTTCAGCACCAACAATAAACCGCCTGGTTGCAAATTTTCGACAACATGGTACAGGAAGACACCTTCCATGTATTGGAAGACCACGTACGGTCCACACGGAAGAAAATATCCAACGTGTTGTGGATAGTGTCCAGGACAGTCCAGAAACATCATCAAGAAGAAGTTCGGCACAACTGGGGCTATCGCGGAGGTCCGTTCAGAGGATTTTGGCCACATTGCGCATGTTCCCGTAAGGTTCAGATTGTTCAAGAATTGAAGCCTTGAAGACTACCAACAACGGCTTGATTATGCCATTTCATTCCAAACCATAACGGTTTCATAGTTTTGCGCCACCCTGTATAAGAAAACCAGGAAAAATTAAAAAAATATTTCATTGTCGACCAATCTTTTTGTGAAAACAGTACAAAACTCCCAACTACCCGGAGCTAGTGAGAATATAGCATACCCAATAGGAGAATATTGGAAGGATTAAGGTAGCGTGGAAGGAAATTAGACGAGGAAGAGGAAGATGGAAAAGTGTTTGGATATGCAGATCTGGTCACCAAATATGGCAATAACTATTTCAAGCAACAGTTCGATTCAGAATAGTGGTATTTTACCATGGCGATACTGAGGGTGTCTACCGCTCTGGTTAGGTTAGGTAGTATTATTTCTCAGTGTGTATCTCTATTACTGATCGAACATCAACCGCAAATACGTAGCATTAACCGCAGGAAGTTACACAATATACAGGTACGAGTACCTAATTCTCAATCTGCTTTCGTCGTACTACCTCAAAACATTCCCTAATCGATCTGCCATAGGTCCTGGTATTGTTACTCTTGCATAGTATCGTAACTTCAAATCATAACCCATTAAATTCCTGCAAGAACCGCAACATGTATAGTAAATTTCCCAAACACCCACCTTTAAAAGCGTCTATTAATAGGAAACAACCCACAGAGTAATATTTCCTTGTGTTCAATTCACCCACGCTACCCCGTCAGCGTGCCAACCCCTTCTCGACAAGCATCAACCTTCCCGTTTAGTCAACGCTTTGTACGGGCAATCAGGCTGCCTGCCGCCTGCTGCCTGCTGCACCCTGGGTAATACGATAACTTTCATTATAATTACGTAAACACTAATGGGGCCGGATTTGTTCATGTGTAAATTCATATTTTCAAAATACCTACCAAGGTGACATCATAAAATAGCTACTACCATGACAATGAATGGTTCAGTTGCATATTAATTGTTTTTGTGTATAATTCGTAGAACTCCATTTAATTTTTTTTTAAATTTAATGTAAATCAAATTTAATAATGTTATTATTAAGTTCTGCAAGTATTTTTAGTTGTTATTATTGACAGAAAAAAAAAGTTCAGTTGCATACCTAATAAACAAATAATTATAAATATTTGTAAATGTAAATAATTATTATCAAAAATCTCAAATAAAATCATATTACAAATAAATACCAACTCTTATTTTACCAATAACTTTCTAATGTATATCAATATTAATGACAAATACGATTTAAACAATAACTTTAATGTCGTGCAATGTGCAGTGTTTTCTAATATATGTGTTCTGTGCGTGCTAAGTCATATCATCTCAGCCCAAAACATTATAATTTAACGTTTTAATCTGGAGTGCCTTACCACGTAAGTATGTTTTCTGTATATGTACAAAGTAAGATAAACCCTAGAAAGTAGTATTCGTACAGCGCCCTTGAAGTGAGTTTTCACAAAAACGGCGCTATACAAATCATCCAAATATTATCATTATTAAACTACTTTTAAAACTAACCTTCATTTAAAGTTCCATTATGTCAAATATAACCCGACCACGTACTTAAGCTGTAAAGAAATAAGAAAACTCGTTAATTTTCATCATTCACTTATTTTTTTATTACGCCAATATCACACCGCATCTATACTTTTATAAAACTTATTTTTGAATACTTTATCACATTTAAATCATATTATATTCATGTATGTATTTTTTGTGATACCACAAAAGAGTCTTAATCGTATTGGAGACAATGAGACTATAAACATCCCCAATTGGGAATGCCAAAGTCTCTCAATGAAGATAAATCACAATATATTACCTGTATACCCACCCCATTGCCGTAGTATAAAGTAATATTTTAAGTAAATCAGCACGAGTTGTTTGAAAAAACTGCTAGAAAATTGCACGATATTTATGACCAAAGGCATCACCTACCGTTGAATAATATCATAATGATAAAATTATTATCATTGAATTACAATCTGTTTTGCGTTGGTCCTTTTTGTGGATGTCACCAACTAACCTCTCTGTCATTTATTGTAAACACCTGGTCGGTCAAACAAGTTAAAAAAATATTTTCTGCCTATTTTATCACATTTTTTTTAATATATATATTTTTTAAATTTACAATTTTTTTTTTTAATATTCAAATAATAATAAAGTCTATTTATAAAAAAAAAATCTGCTAGCTAATTATTCAATCAGTTTGATAAAGCTTTCGGAAGGCGAAACAGCGATCACGCGGAATAATAATTAACTAGCAGAACTTTATAAATCAACCGTTTTTTAAATTGAATAATAATAATAGTAGGTATTATTAAATAAAAAAATAAAAATGGAGCTTTACAAATTAAAATTGAACACAATAAATATTTGAAATCCTCGAGCCCCAAGCAGCGTTATCTGCAGTTCATCAGTAAGTCCGGGCCTGCATACTACCACCTCGTAAGTGCGTGGGATGAAAGAATACTCCTCGTGCTATATATAAAACAGTAGGTGAGCCTTCTGTTGTAAGTAATGGAAATAACTTTTACCCACTGGTCGGTTTGGACGGTCACAAAAAATAATGACACCAACATAATTAAGGAAAACGATTACTAACCTCTGTTGTGTGTAACTACTGTTGCCTTCAGAGTTATTTTTTGTTAATCTGTGACATTTGTCAGGCTTTATTATTTATATTTTGGAGAACGTTAATTCGTGGTGGAAGTCTGTTGTATTAATATGATTAAATACGAAGAAAAATAATACAGGGTTTTTATTTTCTGTGTGACATTTTACTCATGTACTGTTTCCCTAATTAGACGCGTTTTCTAATGCTTATGTTATTTCATGAAATGTAACGTAGCTTTAATACCGTCCTCAAACATTTTTGTCAGTTTTACATTTAATAACAAGGAATAAAATAGGAATTTTTCTCTTATTATTAACAGCATAATTAATTCGTATATATTTTTTTACTTAAAAAATAATAATAACTAAAATTTTCTAATAAAATAAATGAATTTTTGTTATTGGTAACAGCTTCTTTGCCTTCCGAATGCAGTATTAAACTGATTGATAATGTAGTTTTATAATGGTTTGGAAAGACGAGACAGCTCTCAGCGTAATAATAAATACCTAGCAGATTTTTTTTTAATAAATACACCAGTTTTTTTTAGTAGAATACAAATCGTTTTGTTTATAATTTCTTCAAAAGAATATTATTCACTTTCTGTTGTCATTATTAATAAAATAATTTGAAAAAACAATTTTAAAATTTCTTATACTTGGGTATGTAACATTATAATTTAAAAAATAAAACAATAATAAAGAGTCCACACATTAAAAAAAAATACAGGCACAACTTTACTGCATAAAAATGGAAAAGGAATTAGACTAGATAACTTAAAGCATTCGAGATAAGGAAAACCAAAAACTCTAATAGTAGACTCATTAATAATCAAATAAATTTAAATAGTAATAGTCCGATTCTTAAAATATTCCTAATAAACAAAGCACACGCCCTTCCCGGTCCGGTACCTGCTCCCCTCCCATCCTTGAACATTCACGCCGTTTTTCAATCTATAATATATGTATATATTAGTTCATAAATTAGTTGTATACTGCCCCGAAGAAGCTATGGTAGTAGCGAAACCCAGTCGACAAAAGTATATAACAAATAATAGTTATGTAAACAATGTTATTGTTTTATATTTTAAATTAAAAATTACTTTGTAAATAAACTTCTAATAAATATATATGAACTAGTGTCGAAAGCAAATCTCTCCTCATCAGGACAGACATAATTCTAAAAAATAATAATGTCAAGTATAGACAAATGATAAACATATAACACAATGACGTAAGAGAAGAAAATTATAAACGAAAGTAAATTTAATTAATTTGCTAAGATGATTAAGTTCAGTTGATAATTTTTTTTTCTCTTTTATTTGACACCTCATAAGAGCGCCCTGTATGTACAGGGAACGTACAGGGTAACTATATCGTTAACCAGTTGGGCGACGTTGTAAGGTGGTTTAAGGAAGGGGCTGTGGGAAGGGATTTGGAGAGGCCCGGATTAAACGCTGCTAGCTCCTTCGAGCAGGCTCCATTGAAATATATGTAGAACAGACTCAGCATACCTACATTGCGTCTGTGCATCAGAGCTGTAAGTCGGTCTGTTAACAACGGACTGTCAATCAGACAAACAAAGAATCAAGCAGGTTTATCAAGTATTTGGGAGCTCCAGCTCAGAGGTACTTCCAAATTAAATTGTTGGACATACTTGAGATTTGTATAGGTACATAATAATATAATATTAAAAAAATGGGTAATTAAATAAGTATTTTAAAGAGTTTTAATTCAAGGCGTATATTTGTTACTTGCTATAAATATTTTACTACCGGTTTCGACACTTACGTGCCATGTGCGCCTTACAGACTAAAAATTGAGTTTAGTTTAACTACTAACTAAATAATAGCATCATGGAAGTCACCTTTGCTAACAATATTTCTTTATTTTGACTCCTTCCACCCTCCCCTCTCCAAATCACCACCCCCACCTAACAATATCTAATTATTTATTTAATGTACAATTTAAGATATTTAAAAACGCCTGTCAATGCGACGGAAGTTTTGAAACCGGTGGCAAATTATTAATATTATTTAAAAAACGTACATTGTGAATTAAAAAACTTCAAAAACAAGACGTCCCGAAATTGTTGCATATTTGATGCCCGAGAAATACATAAAACGAATATTTTAATTCCTGATGAAGCTTAAGTGTAAAGAAACCAGGCACGCGACATAAATATTAAATAAATAAACGGTTATTACAAAGTAATTTAATATTTCAAACGAACCCAATAAATATGAATAATATATTTAATACGTACATTGTAACCAGCTGTATCTACTAATCTGAATAAAATGTTGAAATAATGATTTAAAAAAAATCATTTCAAATATTGATTAGGAAATATATATTTTTTTAATTTAAGACTGGAAGATACTCTCAGTATCGCCCTGGTGAAAGACCACTATTCAGAATTTAAACGTTGCTTGAAATGGCTTTTAGCCGTGTTTGGTGATCAGATCTGAATAGCCAGGTAATTCCTCACCTTCCTCTTCCCTTTCTCCTTCCCCTCCCCAATACCTTCAGCCTCACAACATTCCCCAATTGGGGATGCCATAGTCTCACTGGCTCCATATGGTTGGGAGCAGTTGGGACTCTTGTGGGGTATTCATATTTAAAAAAAAGACTAAATTTGCATGTGAATGAAATATTACATTATCTGATTATACGAGTATATTATAAATTAAAAAATAAAACAATAACTTTGTTTTACATCACTTTTATTTATACTTTAGCCGACCGGGTTTCGCCACTACCGTAGCTTCTTCAGGGCAGTATACAACCAAACTATTTTAGTTTAACAATTATTTTTATAAACAATAATTATTAGCCTGAAACACTCATCCAAATTGAAAACACCTTCCGAGCAAAGATAAATGTCGCCGGCAGGACTCGAACTTGCACCCTTCTAATATCCGGTCAGATGCTCTACCATTGAGCTACGTCGGCTTATCGCAAACCCGGGAAGTTAATCAATATATACTAGTGTTTCATTCAACAATTACTGTTTTTTTTTTATTAATTTTCACCTGTAAACAACCAACTTTATTAATATGAGAAAGGCTTGTAACGGCTAAATCCCTCAATAGATGGCGTCGAGACAAATTATGTATACATTTTATTGGTGAAAAATGCTTTGACTTGTCAAATATTTATTAATTGATAAACTAAAGTTTTTAAGACAAGATTTTTGTGCATTATTATTATTGTTTATAAAAATAATTGTTACCCTTTGCGCTATGCACAAAAATCTTGTCTTAAAAACTTTAGTTTATCAATTAATATTTTAGTTTAGTTTAGTTGTATACTGCCCTGAAGGAGCTACGGTAGTAGCGAAACCCGGTCGGCTAAAGTATAAATAAAAGTGATGTAAAACAAAGATATTGTTTTATTTTTTAAGTTATAATGTCACATCACCGAGTATATTATGTTCAAAAGCCATTTTTAAATCAGAATACCCCTTGTATTGTGAAGACAAATTAATTGTATACACTCCTCCATATTTTTATGCATGGGATATCATTAATGTATAAATAATTTATTAAAGAACGTCGTGTAGCTTACAGGTTTGTTAGAATACTATGTTAGGCTGTACGTGCGTGATATCAACGCTGTACTTTATTTTAACATTTAAACGACTTTGTAGACGCTACATTTTGCACTGTGTTCTAGTTAAAATACCTGACTAACTAACTAACCATCACGCCGTTTCCCCGCAGGGGTAGGCATAGAGGACGGACCGCCAAACAACTCGATCTTGGCATACACTTCTTGCTTCATTCACATTCATACATCGTCTCATACATTCTCTTCTATTATTCCGACTTCTGACATGGCCGACTCAAGTATTTGATTCACTTGATCATGCCATGTCTTCCTCGGGCGTCCCCGGCTTCTTCTTCCATTCACATTCGCGTCATACATTCTTCTTACACTCCTTTCTTCGTTCATTCGCTCCACATGCCCAAACCATCTAAGCGTCCCTTTCTTAATCTTACTCATTACGCTTACATCAGCCTTGCATTCTTTACGAATTTCTAAAATATGTAAAATACCTGTATATTCAATAAATTCGATGGTTTTTACAAATAACCTAATTTAGGTTACTTTCTATTAACTGTAGAAAAACGACATCTGATGCATTTATCTCGATTGGTAAAATCCTAGTATCTGTAATTAATTTGAAAACGCCCTGAATATCGTGATCATGTGTCAATATGCAAATAATAATAACACATTATCATAATGTATTGCACTTGTTAAAGTGTTTCCTGATACCACCGTAATTGATATAACGACAAAATATGTAACTATCTTTGTATTACTTATGTACATAAGGAAGAATTTGAAAAAAAAATAGAAATTTCAACAGGAATAAATTAACAGTTTTAAGAAAAGAGCTGTTATAAAACGGGTGTTTAGTCCGATCATAGATTTACAAATAACAGTACATTTTATTTCAGGGTGTAAAAATCAATAAGTTGATATTAGAAATTCATGAAAATTTTGTAAAAATATAAAAAAAATTCCTCGATTCAACTAACATAGATCATTGGTTCCATAAATAAAAGATTCGGTGAGAAAATTACTGGAAAATATATTTTCGACGTGCAATATTTTTGCCGGTAAAAAACAGACACTACTTACTTGTCAGACGCAAATGAAGTCACTTTAATTGGCCAAATGCGTCATTCGCACTTTTGCAGATTATTCCATCAGTTAGAGTGGCAGTAAAGCTGGCGGACTTGCCACGTAGTACGTGACACGTACGATTAAGAGGAACGGCTGCGCGGCCTGTTTCATACTAAACTTAATTTTGGATTTAAGGCCAAAACACCCATCTCAAACTGAACGAGATATTTTTTTAATTAAAGGTTAAGCAAATATCTAGCACGGATGAAAAGTATTATATTTATTTTTGTTTTAAATTATGAAGTATAGCCCAATAAAGGAATTGATTTTTCTCGATTTTAGGGGTAACTTTGACAATTATTTGGGGGTCTAACAGCGATTTAAAAAAAATAAATTTAAATAAGCATTATGGTGGACTTTAATTAAATTAAAAAACGACCAATTTACTTTGGAACATAAATTTGCCGTACATAATTTAAAATATCGACCGGAAAAAAGATTTTTTTTGTTTAAATAATTTGTTTGTATATTTTTATTTACGTAATTATATTTACAAAGAAAATATGATAATTTAAAGAAAACTAAGATAATTTTCTAATTTGCCTATAAAATTATGAAAATTATATTTTTTTAATGGCATGTACTTCACAAGTTAAAAAAAAAAGTGCTTCTCATCCATGCTAGATATTTACTAAACCTTTAATTAAAAAAAATATGTCATTCAGTTAGGACAGATTTTTTGGCCTCAAATCCAAAATTAAATTATGGATGAAAAAGGCAGCGCACCCGTTCCTCTTAAAGCGGGTAACAGAGTTACATGTTTGTAATAATTTTAATAAACATTCAGTGGGATAATAAAAAAATTATTAACAAGTTTGTTAAGAATCACAGACTTCTTAAAAAAACATCAGAAAATACTACAAATACGAGAGTAGATGGCGAACTAGCTTGAAAACAAAAAAAAATTGTAATCCAATTGTGATGATGAAACGAATATTGGCTATAAGGCGTTCAGCTATTAAATAGCCACCCTGAATTTCTAAAAATGTTATCTATTTCTTAAAAAGGCATATAATATATGTCTATATCCCTAAGTCGATCAAAATATTATGCAAAATACAGAAAAAGATGTAATTTCTTTTTCTTTAAGTTTTTAATCCAGTAGGACTGGGTGGATAGTGCAAACAAAATTTGCTATATAACAAGAGATATAGGGATATATATACAATTTATTACCCATAAAGAGAAAAATTAATATTATTAAAAAAGGTAAACTAAGAATATTAAAATATATAAAAGAAAATACACAAAATGTTAAGTATGTAAACAATTTGTTTTTATATAAATATTTATTGTAAATCGTTGAACGGGGAGAGGGACGTCGGAGAGTTATTATTTATTAATTCAAAACAATGATGATATTATTGTGCAATACGATAAACATGGTGTTTTTAAAGAGAAAAATATTTATTACTTTTTTTTTCTTGCATGGGCTTAGCATTTATCAAAATATAATCAGAAATATTATACATTTCTGACGCATGTTTTACAAAAACATTTAAAAAGTTAAGTGTCCTTAAAAATGATGTGAAGGTTTTTCTGTAACTTGTGGATAAGATAAATTTAAAAAAAGAACAATGTGGTTTAATTTTTTTATGAACACTACGTAACTTTAATGTTTTTTTTTTTTTGAAATGCGGATTAAAATTTTTTGGTTATATTTATTTAAAAAACCACAACGATAAATGATTATCTCCACTGTAAAAATCATATTCGTTTTTTAAATATTTTGTAAAACATACAATGGGACGGCCAGAAAAAGTAATATTTCTTATTAGCTTTTGATAATAAGCCTATGTAAATTTATAAAATATTTAATAATTATTATTCTATTTAAAAACATTATGTTTATCGTATGGCGTAATAATACTATAATTATTGTGAATTAATAAATAATAACTCTCCGACGTCCCTCTCGCCCTTAACTTGTTGTATTTTCCCGTTCAAAGTTAAAAGAAAAGAGTGAATATTTCATAGTGACTAATCATTAGTATTTATGGCTGTTCATAGTGCAGTGGTGTTTCACAGAAATTCAAATGTAACGTTGTAATCAAATGGCCAATCGGTGCCATTTTATTATTTTTTTACTTTTGAAAGATTCTCGTTAAAAGTCATTAAGTAGTTAAGTCGTTTCAATTTTCTACAAAATTGTGATCAACTGACAAAGATAGCAACAAATAGCAAATTACAATCAGTTTTCAACGCTGCAGCAAGACGTATTACCGGCGCATCTAAATACTCCCATATTTCACAGCATCTCAAAAATCTTCGCTGGCTCAAATGTCCAAAGAGAATCCAGTTCAAGCTTTGTTGGGTGATATTTAAATCAATTATCACAATGGCTCCGGCTTACTCATCGGATCTGTTCATTGCTGGAAATTCCAATTCACGACGGTCAACTCTTAGATCATGGACGTCAATAGCTATCGGAAGATTAAAGGAACCAAAGCTCAAACCAGATACTAAGTTTGGTGAGCGTACTTTCGGCATGTCAAGCCAAAGCCTGAAATATACTCCAATACGATTTAATATTGATTAAAGACTCAAATGAAAATTCAGAACGAAACTTAAAACTCATCTCTTCGGAAAGTCATATCCATGAATGGTATAGATGGAAACCTAATTTACTCAGCAAAGCTAGCCGGTTAGTACCTACCTAAAGTCATTTACAGAAAAATTTGACAGTTCCATTAATAAATTTTTTTTCGAAAATTTCATTTAATCCCGTCTACAATTTCTCAGCTTGTTTCGGTCATTTTAAAAATATGTTCTCTAGTCCTAAATTTAAGAAAAAATGTGTATGTAAAATACAAAAATCAATGTAAGTTTGTTTGTTTGTTTGTCCTCGATTTTTTTTTTAAATTACTGAACCGGTTTTGCTGAAAACAGCACAGTTCGTTCTTATTAGTGCCAAGAAGGTTTAGACAGTAGTTTGAATGAAATCCGATGTGTAAAACTGTTGCTATAACGTTTTAAAATTCGTATGAAAAACATTGAACCCGCCATGTTTTATTTAGGTTAGCCCATAGATATAACACTCTGGTTAGCCACAGATTGTATATTCAAAAGAAGAATGTCTTAATGGGTAGAATATTTTCACAATGGAAAACGCGAGTAGATTTATGATTTAGATATATTTAAAAAAAAAACCTTTAGAATGAAATAAAATATTCAAATGAATGTTTCTTTATTTGGATATAGTTACTTTCACATTACTTCTACATCGGCTAGTGTAAAATAAAAACCTATTCTTCTATTTCTATTAACTATCTAATAAATCCAATATCAATAACAAATGAGAATAAAATAGTAACTGTAATTGTACGAAACATACAAATACTATATTTCGGAGGGAACACCGGTACACATACGACACTTTAATCTGTCAGCAGAACTTCTTTGTAGGGGTATAGAATATAGGTCAATAAAGGCCGAATAACTTTTACACAGTGATGCTTTATTAAATTAACTTCTCTATTTATATGATTTTTCTCTATGAAATAATTGATGTATGTTCAAAGTGTTTGACGTCTTTAGTATTAATAGAAACACGTCACTTAGGACGTTTTTGTTGATTTAATTGACGTCATTGTTGTATGCCTCAGAAATAGTGACGTCAACAGCTGCCATTTACGTCTTTACATGCGTCATCTGAATCGCAAAAATACGTCACCTTGATGTGGTGACGCACTTTTTGCATGAGATTACGTAGGCGCATCTGTGCCATTTCTTAAATACGTATTATGATTTGGACGTCCGATATAGTAATATTATGCGATATGCAGTACTCTCTAATATTGTGCGTGAAAAATCACACCTTCCCAAGCTATAACTTTATAATGTAACGTGTAAATCTGGAGTTACCTGCCAGGTGTTTATAAGCATGTTTCTGTATCCGTCTGCACATAATAAGATAAATTCTAGCAAGTTATATTCGTACAGCCCCCTCGAGGTGATTTTTCATAAAATGGCGCAATATTAATTATTCTATTATTATGATTGTGAAAGAAGTGTTTTTCAGCTGACGTAACGTAATAAAAAAATCTCTTTGTAAAGATTTTGTTTTTCGTATTGCGTAATAATATTATCATTATGTACTTCGAATTAAAAAAACAATCCCTCTCCATCTCCCCCCCAAGGTATACACGTAGAATAACCCCAGTTGACAACAAGAAACCACGTGACTCTTTGTCGTGTATATTTTGTATTGAAGGGTAGGCATAAAATTTTGTTTTCTCTTCGTACGTAAGCGTGTTTATTTTCAAAACATAAACATTATTATCGGAATATTGTTAAAATAAATTACCTATAGATTAAGCAAGTAAAATACAGTCCCATTAATACCTTTCGTTGTTTCAGTATAATATAACATGAAAACAATGTCTGATTTATTCGAATAGATTAATTTTTCATGGAATTCAATATTCCGGTTTAGATAGGAAATGGAAAAGTTACGTATCCTTATTCCATAACTAAATGTATTTCAAGAAAGTCGATTTTTTTCAAACGTGGTTTTAGAAGTGAAAAAAGGGATCTGTTAAATCGTATTTTTTTGGCGAAAGGAGGAATGAAGGTATATATTGTATATAGGTTTGAAAAATACATTTATTTATTTTATTTTACATGCACATTTACAGAATTTATTCCAACAACAAATGTGCATTACATTATAAACTAATGCTCATTACATACTTATTAGCATATTGAAATGATAATATTCCATGTGGAAAATCAGGCTTTCATTTTTATTTCTATGTGAATACAGCGCAAGAGTCCCAACTGCTCCTGCCAACCGGAGCCAGTAAGACTATAGCATCCCCAATTATCAGTTGTTGTGAGGATGATAGGTATGGGGGTGGAAAGAGATGGGAAAGAGGTAAGGGTAAGGGTAATCTCCACTACGAATCCAAACGTTGCGGGTTCAAATCCCGATGTGGGTAAATAAATTTTATTTAATTAATTGGTTCTGTTTCACAATCAACTAATTTAAAAATAATGTATAGTATATTTGCGCACATTCCAGAGTGGAAGATACTCTCAGTATCGCCCTGGTGGAAGACCACCATTTAGAATTGAAACGTTGGTTGACCAAATATAAATTGCCATGTATTTCCCAACCTTCCTCTTTCCCTTCTCCTTTCCTCCCCAATACCTTCAGCCTCAAAACATTCCCTAATTGCGGATGCCATAGTCTCACTGGCTCCAGACGGTTGGGAGCAGTTGGGATTCTTGTGCGGTATTCATATAAAAAATATATATTTAAAACAACGACCTAGTCACCATTCGCGGCTAAAGCCATTCCAAGCATCATTTCACTTCTGAATAGCTATCTATAGCTAAGTATATTATACATAATTACCATGGAAGATTTAATTTCCAGCTCCTTTCTCTGACATAGTTCAAAACCAGGAAAATCGAACGCCAAAACTCGGTCCTCTTCCTTCGATAATTTATTTTTATAGTGACCCCTTCATTCAGTTGTCAGTTTATTTAATTTTCTGCATTCCCGAATAAAATATTCAACAAATGTTTTAGTTGATCACGGCCGATCAATGTTGCAATATACTCGTATATAGTAGCATATAATAAGAAAACAAAAATCGAAACCTTTTTTTCTGAAAGCCCTAAAAAAAGGTTTATCAATTTTGTTATGTCGTCCGAAACACAACAGAGAATAAAGGAGTTTTATTATGTATCAACAATAATTCGTAATTAAAACTCCATGACAATGTTACAGTAACCCCTAACAAGTACCTTTCCAATTAGGCATTACCTTTGAGAGTAAATGGTTCTAATACACTACAAAGTTACTTTATACACAGTGGAAACGAATTTTATTATACGGATAAAGCATTTTCCTCGCTAATATTTTATGAAAAATTATTGAATATGAATAAGTTTGCAATATTAAACTCGTTGGTAAAAAAACTCAAAGAAAGCAATACGCATCTGTGCGTTTTCTTTTCTATTTGAATAATTTTACCCAACCGTCTGAAATATTAAATTTAGATAAAACATAAAATCAACACAAACAAAGGTGTCAAAACAAATAAAGAAAAATACCACAATTGAAAGAGTCGTAATTCCTGAATTTATTCATTAGGTATGAACTTGCGGACATTTAAGGCCAAATATAAGAAAATAAATACATTTTCCTACCTTTCCATCAAGCCTCATCTAAAATTGCCTCCCCTCCATTTAACTTTTTGATTTTTTTTGATTTTTTTTGATTTTACGGATTCTTTCGTAATCCTCTACCTAGCTGGGGCTTATGCAAATACCTCTCTGTTATGTTTTCTAGCTAACTAGTACTGCGGGACTTTGGCCTAATTACTATCACCATCTGATGGTTTTATTTAATTGACTGCGTTTATTATTATTACATTTCATGAGTTTGAGTTTTTAGGGAAAAGATCGTAACTGGATAAAGTCCATTTAACATAGTGTGAAGAAAATATATACCATAAGTGTATAGGACGTGCGCACCAACCTCCCACATACTGGAATAATCTTTGTTCTATAATTCGCACAAAAGAGGTATTTTACGAAAAATTCTATGATTTTTGTTTAATTGATCTCAAGGAGATCCATCATGAACAGAGGCACGTTTTAACTCAAACAAATGTAGGTTCATTTGTAAACAACCTTTGTACCTGACAATTGACTTAATAGCCTAGTAGGCCATAAAGATAAAAGGAAAACAACAAAATATAATTCGTTATTTATCGGTACGTTTTAAGAGGGTTAGTTTCATTGTACTAATTGTAAATGACTCATTATGAAAACGGTGGAATGTTTAGTTCGGTTAAGCACAATACTTTGAAAACAATTTCTACATTACGATGTGTACAATATACAGCATATTTTTTGTTATTGTTATTTTTTGTTATTTTAATTAAAAATAATGATAGTATTATTACCCAATACGATAAACATGTTTTTAAATAGAATTTTTTTTATCAAATATTTTATAAATTTACATCGGCTTAGCATTTTTCAAAATCTAATCAGAAATATTACTTTTTCTGACCGTCCCATTTTATGCTTTACTAAATATTTAAAATACAAATATGATTTTTAAATTGGAGAAATGTATGTTTAATCATTTATCGTTACGTTTTTGTAAATAAACGTAACCAAAGATTTGTAATCCGCATTACAAAAAAAAAAGAATGTATTTTTGTATTGCGTAATAATATTATAATTATTTTTAATGAATAAATCATAACTCTCCGACGTCCCTCTCCCCCTTAAGGCGAATTGTAAATATTATCGGCGTTGTCCTGGCGAAAAACCACCATGTAGAATCGAAAAGTTGCTTGATATGGCTTTAGTCGTGTTTAGTGACGAGATCTAACTATCGAAGAACTTCCCTACCTTTCTCTTTGATATCTCCTCCCCGTTACAACTTCTTTCATCTTCATAATATAGCAAAAATCTATAATACCCCTCTTCCACTGACTGTGATTATTTGGGAATCTATTAATTCATCATTATTAGTATTTATAAATTTAAAGTAAATCAAATTTAATAAGGTTTTTATTATTGCGACAGCTATTTCGACGTTCAAAGCCATTTTCAAACTGTGGTTAGGCCACATTGCGACCACTTACTAATATATGATTAAAAAAAAAGATTATTGGTTGGCAATCTCGTCAGGTAATCATAATATATATATATATTATTTGCCTTCATTGGGTTTCGAACCAAGTGCTCGGCTAGGAAAAATTTCAAGTGTAATAACTGCCAACAAAAAACATAATTCGATCATTTGGGCCCCACGCGAACCAACTTACATTTTGCGCATTGAAAGAGTGCACAAGAAAATTTTAAGATTTTTATTTTTGCGTCTCTACGGACGGTACCCTTGGCTATACCCATCTATTTATATTTTGGGCATGACCAATTACCACTTCTTAGAGACACGTAGAGGTATTGCTCTACTTAAATATTTTTTCTTTTGCTTAACGGTAAAATATTAAACAATGTGATTCTGGCTCAAATGATTTATTTTGTTGAATTGAATTTCATTCTCGAGGACGTCGTCACAGCCTCTTATACAGTCGAGCGAGCCGTACTAACTTCCTTGTGAACTTACCTGTTGGGAGAGCCACGTGCTTCCTAAATATGGTGGATCAGGAAATCGATCTGTTTTCTACGTCGTATAACGTATTTACAGGGTTTTTGGAATTGCATACACTGCATAAACGCTACAATTATAATTAATTAGGTTAATAATCTGTAATTTTATGAATATTTGTACAATTTTAATAAATAAATAAAATAAGTCAACTTATTGAAAGGAAATTATACTGCAAATTACATTTTCGTTATAGTCACCAACTTCCTGTTTGAGACCTCGCTCGGGGGTGTTAAAGTATTGCGAAAGAAAGTCCATCGCATGTTAGAAGTTAGCGAAGAACTGACTATGCGCCTGCGATTCCTTCTTCCTGATTCGATTTATAGTTCATACACGTATGCTCACGTGTACTAATTATTTTAATCTTTAATGTAATTGTATGTAAGTTCAGCATGGCAGTTTGATATTAAATTTGCTGATGTTGAACGAAAATTTGTCGTGAAGAAAACAAGCCTAATGCTGGCTATGTAGCGCAAGTGTAGTAACTGATTTAACGTACTATTGAATTATTAAAAAGGAATTAATTGCATATGGGACTCGAACCCAGATGTCATAAAGATGATATGTTATTTAAAATGGAAGATAATATTGACAAATCTTGAATTTGAGGTATGATATCGATGAAGATGGCGTAAATTGAACTGGTTTCATTAGGTTAGACGGTAAAGCGGATGTGCCGGTAACGCAGAAGTCCTAGGTTCGAGTCCCAGATGCGACTGATACCTTTTTATTTTCTGTGACTTTTTTTTAGTTTCGTGTTTCATTTAGCTTATGTTAAAATAATCTTCTTCAATGAAGCATTCATTTGTTTAAACCACTATTTTTAATATACAAATATCTGCATGTTTCTGAAGCAAAGCTTTTCTCATCAGGATTAACAATACATTAAAAATAGTGATAAGTATAGATAAATAATAATCAAATAGAAAAAAAATACAAATATAAGCCAAAATTAACAATAACTTTATTAAATCACTGTAGAAATAAATATTAACATAACCTAAATGAAATATGAAAACGAATAAAATGACAGAAAGTAAAAAGATTTTAGCCGCATCTGGGACTCAAACCCAGGTCCTCTGCCTATCCGGGGCAACCGCTAAACCAACTTAGCTAATGAGACCAGTTAAATTTTATGCCATCTTCATCGATATCATATCTCAAATTTTAGGTTTGTTATTCTCCATTTTTTATCCCATATTATTGGCAGCTATCTTTATAATGATTACAAAGTTCCTAAGGAACACAATTTCAAAAACTAGATTATATATTCTTCAATGAGGAGGTTAATGATAGCATTTATATAGATAATAAATAGATTTTTCTACCATTCTCAATATAGGTTTGAGTTTCTGACAGTAAATCTAACCACCACGCTTCTTCCCGCAAGGAGAGAACTCAACGCTCTGCCTTAAATCATATTCTTAGCTTCATTCTAAAAATTATTTAATAACTAGGTCTATTATTTACATCATTAAATTTCATGTCCCGACAAGGAACACAATATAAGATGTGACATTCTTCTGATAATTATCAGTCTCAGAGCCCGTTCCCACTTGACGTCTTTCGTCACGATTGAAAATCGTCTGCCCTGGTGGCTGAAAATTTCACATGGAACTGTTCACACCAATATGATACATGTTTTGGGCAACAAGTTTGTGGAGGTACTATTGATGTATTTGCTGACTTCTTTCATAAACAAAAATAAAACATCCAATCCAATACTTTTATGAATCACACAATTGTAGGGTGGATAATGAAACGATAATGATTTGTGTTATTATAATGTTTTATTTTTCTAAATAAATTTATAAGAATAACTTTATTTACACCACTTTTTTGATACATAAATATTAACATGTTTCGAAAGGAAAGCTTTCCTCGTCAGAATAAATGGTATACATTTATCCTTATGAGGAAAGCTTTGCTTCCGAAACATGTTGATATTAAAAATTATGTATTAAAAAAAGTGGTCTGAACAAAGTTATTAATTTATTAATAATGACGCCATAAAGTGACTACAAATCTTTTTAAGAAAATTTTGGTTTCCTGTTTTATGTTACTATTAAAAATATTATTTAACATTATTTAGTGGTTTAAAAACTAAATGTATTTATAATTTTCGATGGCTAATTATATTTTGTTCGAAAAACCATGTAAGAGTTCAGATTATCATCTAACTAAATAAATAAATAAATCAGATAGTAAATTCTAATCCTTAAGCCATCTCATATTTACTTTCCTATTAAACCGACCCTCGACATGCCTTGACTGAAATATTTGATGATTTGAACGAGTCGTGTCTTTCTGGGGGGTCTCCAATGTCTTCCTCCATTTTCGTGCACGTCATTTTTCTCTCGTCACTCCTATCTCTATCTATCTTCTCTGACGTTCAGATCAATATAATTTTAAAGAAAACATAAAGCCTGTTGGGAATGTAAAAACAAAAAATCTTTGTTTTAAATGTAAAACATTATGGAACGCAGAAACCATTTTTTTCTACATTTTCAACGCACGAAACAACATCATGCGTCATTCCTGACATCAAAACGTACATAGTTAACAGAAAAGCCATAAAAAATACTTTTTCATAACTACGCCATAAAATTTCGGCTGCCATGACAACGGATTTGATTACCAAAACATGTAGTTTATAGCTGGGTAAATATTTGCATCGCAAATGTGAACTTCACAAAGGGAAATAAACTTGAAAAAAAAAACAAATCGTGAAGAGGCAATTTTTGCAAGCGCGATGCTCCGCTTCCACAAACATCATTTCCCTTCATAAAACCAACAGGTATAATAATACAATCACTTTGTTTATAACCAATAAATTTATTTAATTTTTATTAAAACCGGCTTCGTTTAACACAAGCATCATCAGGTTACAAAATTAAACTGTTTAAAATAATACATACTGTCTGTTTATATATACAAATATACTTTTTTGATTAGTTTTATTTTGTATCCTGATGTAGCTTGTGTTAACCGGTCGGTATTATTAAAAATTATATGAATTACGTCTCTATAAAAAAAGTGATTGTTTTATTTCATTACTATGTCAAACCAAAAAGTGACTGATTTCTATTCTAAAAAATAAGGTATACATATATTTAATTATTTTTCTGTTATATAAATAACACTTTGTTTTAAATGACAAATTAATTTTTAAATCAACTTTAACCGGTTTTGCTTATCTCGGGCTTCATCAGAATAAAATTTAGAACTAATCACAAATACATAGAGTGGGAATATATATAATTGAGATATACAGTTCCATTGATAAAAAAAAATCATTTTATTATGTATGCAAATTATTTAGAAGTTTGAAGCCTGTGTTGTGTTGCTCCGTATCGTGGGATTGTATATAACGATAGAAATACCATCTACCACCCCGTTCACGTATGCCTCTGAGAAGGGGTTAATTGAATTGCTATAAAGGGTGAAAAAAACTGGGCATCTGCCGACGTTCGGATCGACCGTAAAACAAAAAAAGTTTCATTAATTGAAAAAAATCGATTTTCAGAATCATAAATAATTCTTTAGAATTCTTTTCTTATTTTACGTAAATCCGGTATTCTGTTGTTCAGCTTTTGTACACTGGATAAGACCTCAGCTTAACTTATTTATTAGAGGGTAAAGATTTTCCATTGTATGGAAAAATTATGAGAAAAACAATGAATTTAAAACATCTGAAAAAAGTTGCTGCGAACTTTTTTCAAATGGATGGATAGAAGGATGATTTTTAAAGATTTTTTTTTATGTAGACGGTATATATACTATTTATTTTTAAAGCATCTTTTTAATGCGGTATTCGATTGTACAATGATATAAGAAAGCACATAAAGAAAAAATTCACGAATAATAGCAAAGTAAGAAATTTGCGTCCGTATAAAACATTAAATAGACTAGGGTTAATTAATATAGATTGAAAAGACATGATAGTGTAGCCTCCATGTACTTACCTTCCATGCAATTAAATAGATCCGCCAGATCTAGGTACAAGCGAGTGTTTGTAATGCTCAGTCCTGGTGTTGTTACATTTAATCGGGATTTTGTAACAAGTAGCTCTCGAAGGTAAATAAAATTGAATTAAATTAATTACATCACGCCCGTCTATACCCCCGTTTACAATTTTGAACATAAATATCAAGTCGGAAATAAATCTTCGATCTGAGAGTTTTAATAAATTTAGTTCTTTCGTGAAGTAATTATATTTGCTTTCAATCGGAATTCCGAAATTATAATTAATGTGACTTAGGAATGTATGTCGAAATTTTTTGATTTAATCTGAAAATATTTTAAAATGGGGAGACCAGATCGAGGAGTTATATTCAACTTCGAAGTAAAGGTGTATACAAAATTTTCAAGGTTGAAATATATATATATATACCGCAAAAAGTGTCAATTTTCCGGAGTCAGTGGGACTATGGCATCCACATTTGAGATATGTTGTGAGTGTGAAGGAAGTGGGAAGGGGAAAGGGATAGGGAATAGAACGTGTAGAAGTACCTTGCTATTCAGATCTGACTACCAAAAACCGCTAGATCCGTTTAAAGTAAAGTTTCGTTCCTGAAGGGTGGTCTTATGGACGATACTGAGAGTATACTCATATACCACTCTAGAACGTAATGCAAATTGTAAAAGCCCTTCCGTTAAAATTTATCCATATTTTTACAACGTCTTTGAAGACTTTAAGAGATAAAGAGTGCCCTGACGATATTCAACCTTCGATGGGAGAGTGAAATTGAAAAAGAACTTAAAAGAAAGCACGATACCCTTACGGAATTATTATTGCAGTTGGTTAACGAATTTCCCTTTTGGCACATTGTAATTTCTAATTTTGATAGAATATTCTTTTTTAATCTGGTTCTTTTTTTCCATCCCTTTTAAAAGCTTTATCCATTGCAACGAAAATCCACAGCCTTTCACGTCCCGCGCGTATGCAGAACGCGTAAAAAGTTACGACCTCTTGCGAACGTAAAATACGCTCGTTGGAAGTTGGAATAACTACGTGGTGCTGAATACACAGTGTCTATTCTTAAAATTTAATCATGCGTTATGAAGAAATCTTTCCCTTTGCATTAAAAACTTATAAGCCAACATTTTTGCCTGCGGGGCGTAATACCCCGAAAACAAAACAAATAAAAAAAATATGCAGCTGATAAACCTACCATGTAAAACTAGATTCGTCCTGTCAATGACTACGATCATTATTCCTTTAGTAACAAATAAATAAATAAAACGTTAAAAGATATTTACATGCATTACTTATGCTAAGGGTCAATTCAGTTTGAATATTTTACATCTGCATCTACTGAGTTATTTATAATATGTAATATCCAGGTCACGGGAACAAAGCTAGGATCAGGTCATATCACGAATCGATTTAATAGGAGAGTACAAACAAATAATATTTGAATAACAGTAAGTTAGAAGCATGTGCAGACAATAAATTAAATCACCCCTGTAATCATTAATTATATTTAATTCAAAGTGTCTAATATGATGTTCTTGAAGGATGTATTGTATTTAAAGGTATATCCTAAAAAAATCTGGAAAAATGAAGTGATTTTTGTAGAGGTTCTTCATTGAATATCCAATATTTACGAGATTTGCGCAAGACATATAATAAAGAAAACTAAAG
The DNA here is from genome assembly GCA_022606495.2 of Halesus radiatus. NCBI lineage: Eukaryota > Metazoa > Arthropoda > Insecta > Trichoptera > Limnephilidae > Halesus > Halesus radiatus. The sequence continues at coordinate 49,942 of JAHDVE020001351.1, forward strand.
AATCTTGGTCATTATCACGAGGGATGACAAACACAGGATAACCCATTTGGTTATCGAAAGAAATTTTGTTAGAAGGCATTGTGGAGAAAGACTTTGCTTATAACGTCAACTTATATATTGTAATTGGAAGTAATTAATATTAATTTATTTTTATAAACAATAATTATTGGCCTGAAACACTCATCCAAATTGAAAAAACCTTCCGAGAAAAGATAAATGTCGCCGACAGGACTCGAACCTGCACCCTTCTGATTGCCGGTCAGATGCTCTACCGTTGAGCTACGTCGGCTTATCGCAAACCCGCCAAATTAATCAATTTATACTAGTGTTTCATTCAATAATTACTGTTTTTATTATATTTCACCTGTAAACAACCAACTTTATTAATATGAGAAAGGCTTGTAACGGCTAAATCCCTCAATAGATGGCGTCGAGACAAATTATGTCTATATTTTATTGATGAAAAATGCTTTGACTTGATCATCCAATTGTTATTATTATTACTATTATTGTAATATATCTTTTAATAATTGAAAATAATATTAAACATCGATACACGAAACCGAAAACACACAGAAAAGAAAACATTACGGTAGCAGGTGGGATTCGAACCCAGGACCTCATAGTCTATCCGGGACCTGAGCTCTATGCCAACTGAACTACGGCAACCCCAATACATCGCATCATTTTTATCGGAATCATACATCGACTTCTAAGATCTGTTAAAATCATTTTCAATAAATTATCCCTTTTCTGTTGGCCGGTACCTTTATACAACTTCAAGTTTCTGCCCGAATTTATTTTTCAATTTTTACATCTATTTACTTTTTTTTTTAATTTTTACTAATTCCAATTAAATACTGCCTCGTTGTTGGTAAATATTGCCTGCTAGGAGTCGCTTTAATATGAAGAAGAAATATATTACCAAATTAGCTGATAAAAGGCTTTTTTAATGTAGCTGTTCTACCTTTCCGTACCAAATGTGGTGACTCACGTAACCTAACTTCTTAAATATTTAACATCTTCGTAAGCTTGCAAAATACCAACCTTAAATTATAGCAAAATTTTTAGAATTGCGTTTTTCAACAAATGCATGGCTTATTATCACAAGAAAATATTTCAATCATTTCTTGTCGCACAAAATCAGGGAGGCTAAATTACCGAAAAATGAATAAATGTAATACGAAAATAGCTCTCATTAAACCAGATTTTCCTAAAACAGATAGTTTTCATGGTAATATGTGTATAATACTCAAACAGAAAACTTTTCTTCCGATTTTTAAATGAAAGTCTAGTAGTAATTCTCAGGACAAGAAAGCTCGGAAAAATATAAAAGTTTCATTTTTAATCTCAACAGCCACTTTTGCAGGAGGAAACTTTGCCAGGGCGGCTGCTTCCCTCCTCCGCCACTTCTTTTTGCGGCCGTTAAAAAAGTTATTTCACAAAAATACTACCCGTAGAAAATAGGGGTGGAAAATCACAAAGGCTCGCTTTAGTTTATTCTCTTCTCATGAATAGAATTTTATTGTTATCGGGCCATTTTTAACTTAATAATAATTTAGGAGAAAAGCCGTCGCGTTGTTGAACAATAATTTTTGAATCGTGTAAAAGCTTCGTAAACAGGGATGTTGTTGTAGAATATCTGGGCATAGGTGTGATTTTTATGATAATACCGTACAAAAGACCCAGCTGCTCTCAACTATCTCGATCCAATGGGACTATGCCATCATTAATTGGGTAGGTATGTTAAATCTCTTAATAGAGTGGCAAAGGGAAGGAGATGTGTAAGAGAGTAATTTACATAAAATAAAATTCCTAGGTCTCTTGATCTGGTCACCAAACACGCCTAAAGCCATTTCAAACAACATTTAGATTCTGAATAGTGGTATTTCACAAGGGCATTACTGAGAGGGTCTACAAGTCAACATTTTCGTTTTTATTTTATTTTTTCTTTGTTTTGCAGCATTATTGAAATATGATTGAGGCTAATTTTTTTTTTGGTTGCCATTGATTTTAACCCGTGGCCTTTGTAATCGTAGTCGATTATCTAATCGATCACGAAGGTCATCAAATACTATGTAATACAAATCAATAACTTTCCAATTAAGTTTAGTGTACATTTAAATTTGCACAATGTTGTCACTCTGATACAATATGTGAACAACATTGTTTCCAATTTCTGTAAAAGCTCTATCCTATGTCAATTAAGCTTTTCGTATTTGGGTAGGTTTCTCAGCAGATTGAAATGTGTTGTGTTAAATATTAAAAAAAAATATATTTAAAATGTCACGATGAGGTGACGAAACTAGTAGTGGTGAAAAAAATCTCTTCTATTAAATTAATTTTATTAATTGATAAACTAAAGTTCTTGAAAACTTAAGACAAGATTTTTGTGCATAGCGCAAAGGGTAACAATTATTATTTTTATAAACAATAATTATTAATCTAAAACACTCATCCAAATTGAAAAAAACCTTCCGAGCAAAGATAAATGTCGCCGGCGGGACTCGAACCCGCACCCTTCTAATGTCCGGTCAGATGCTTTACCGTTGAGCTACGTCGGCTTATCGCAAACCCGCCAAGTTAATCAATATATACTAGTGTTCCATTCAATAATTACTGTTTTTATTATATTTTCACCTGTAAACAACCAACTTTATTAGTATGAGAGAGGCTTGTAACAGCTAAATCCCTCAAATAGATGGCGTCGAGACAAATTATGTCTACATTTTATTGGTGAAAATTGCTTTGACTTGTCAAATATTTATTAATTGATAAACTAAAGTTCTTAAAAACTTAAGACCAGATTTTTGTGCATAGCGCAAAGGTAACAATTATTATTTTTATAAACAATAATTATTAATCTAAAACACTCATCCAAATTGAAAAAACCTTCCGAGCAAAGATAAATGTCGCCGGCAGGACTCGAACCCGCACCCTTCTAATGTCCGGTTAGATGCTCTACCGTTGAGCTACGTCATTAATAAAGTTGGTTGAATAAATTATTCGAAAAAGTGGCAGGCTGAATAGAAAAATTCGTTAAAAAAAACTATGTACAGCCTACATTTGGTCAAAGAGCAATGCATGCTACTGCAGGTACCGAATTTCTTTCACGCCTATTTATCGTGCAAATACTCATAAATTCAGAAAACCGTACATAAAGGTCATTGATCATAATATTCTCTTCTATTTTCGAACTAATTAAATAATATTAATAGATATATTTTTACTTTTAATAATTGGATCATAGAAAATTAAATGAAGAATCCCTTTCAATCTTTTGACCTAAAATAATCCTATTCCACACATCCTACCCTAACATCAAAGAATAATCTTCATGATTTTCACTCCCAGCCTTTGCTTTTACGATGTGCGAAGTAAAAGAACCCTAATATTAATTATACGAGTACAACCGATAAATATTGAAATCAGATTTTATTTACATATTAATAATGAAGTGGGTTGAATCGAGGTTCAAGCCACGTTAAAGGTCAGGCTAAATTGCTAGATGTAACGGTCTTTAACTAACCTTTATTATGTTTGTTCGAGTAATGTTTTTGATGGAGAGTGGACGGATTTGTGAAAAACTCGGAAACTTTTCACGTTCAGAAATAGAAGCAAACTTTAATGTCTTTTTGTAAATACCACACAAGAATTCCATCAACCTAGACCCAGTAGGACTATGGCATCCCAGATTTGAATATATTATTAGTAGATATTACCATAACATATTTATACCTTTTTGGTCTATAGATCATATTTTAGATGCTTAATTCTTAAAAAATATGAGCTTTTCGAAATAAAAATGGTGTGTTTTGGTCTTTTCTGGCGAAACTGGTTATTTTTCGAATCGGTTCCTTTCGGAAATTTGATAAAAAATAAATTTATGGTACATATGGTATAGACGACCATGTTTGAACTTGGCTGCTCAACCTAGAAATAAAAAAAATGTGGTACCGGTGTCTTTTCATTGGATTTTCATAATCTCTTGTGAAATCAAAAATATTCCAAATAACTGGATTTCTAAAGACAATTTTCCCGTTTTCAAAGTTTAATTTTGGTATTGCTAGTCCATATTTTGGTATTTATGGTGCATATTTGGAAGCATATATCGCCATTTTCATAGTGCATATTTGGAAGCATATATCGCCATTTTGATAGTACATATTTGGAAGCATCTATCGCCATTTTGATAGTGCATATTTGGAAGCAATACAATCCTATTTCTAATTATGAGGCTGAATGGAGTGGAAGGGGAAGAAGATGAGTCGTATGGAGGTTAGGAATTATCTGGATCTTCAGATCTGGTCACCAAACATAGCGAATGCCATTTCAAGCAACATTTCGATTCTGAACGGTAATTCACTGTCAGTTTTCAACGCAGTTTTAAAATCATTCCAATTAATTAAAACTATGAGCGATTTTCTCAAGTTCAATAATCTTAGGGTGGGTGGTTGTTTACGATGCTTAGATATAGGAATTTAACCCCAACCATTTCAACTTTACATTAACATAAAGTTCGAAATCCAAAAGTTTTCATAGAAGCATACATTCGGGACAAAAGTTCAAGTAAGGTTTGATTAGGTCAGGTTAGGTCATGTTAAAGCACACTTACCTATATTTTAAGACCTCGGAGTTTTAACTGCCTTCTTGAGATTGCCATTCCAGTTTCAATGATTAATTGGTGTCTGATTTAAGCAATTCTCTCTCCCAGGATTTCTAGTTACGACCAGAATGCTATCTATAAAGCGTTTTTAGTGTATCTATAGGCCTGACATAATACCTGACGATAGCTTGACTTTAAATGACTTTTTGGTAATGTAGTATATTACGTTTTTCTTGCGGTTAATTGCCACAATGCTCATTTTTATACATTAGTGGATGAATGGACTTACACAGTAGTGGGCAAATTACTTGGAATCAAAGAGCTTTTACAATATATACATCCACATATACTTGGGACAAGCATTTTCGGATATTCACAAGTCTATGTTTTAGTTAAATTAATTTATACGTAAAATTTAAATTCTTTTCAATTTATTCGAATAACCTGTTGAAACTTATAAACCTCGTTGTTTTATTTAATCAGTGAAGAAGATAATATTAACACATCTCAAACAGGAAACAAAATAAAAAAAATGGATTCGACTGATGCCTTTTTATTTTTTGTGTCTTTTTCTGTTTCTATTATATGCTTTGATATACATCACAGTTGTAGATTATTTGCAAGGCGATATAATGCGATGTAATACAAAATCATGTGTTTTTGGTTTTAAAATTTGATGGACTAGAAATAGCATATATGATTTAATTAAATACTGCAAGTAGTACAAACCTTGGCTTTCTGTTTAAGTATTTTTATAAGCCTGAAAAAAAATAAAGTATCAGATTTAAAAATAAAAATTAAAGTGAAAAATATTCTATTTACAAAACCCTTTTAGGATATTAATTGTTTTTGTGTTTAATTCGTAGAACTCCATTTATTTATTTATTTTTTAAATTTAATGTAAAACAAATTTAATAATGTCCTTATTAAGTACTGCAAGTATATTTAGTTGTTATTATTGTGACAGCTGATATAGCCACCCTCGTGATCTTAACAATGTGGATTAACCACAGTTTGAAAATGGTCTTAAACGCCGAAACAGCTGTCACAATAATAAAAAATAATCGTCCTTGCAGAACTTAATAATAACATTATTAAATTTTATTAACATTAAATAAAAAAATTAAAAAACCTTTTCAGGATATTATCATATTGCTCATTGTGGCAAAGTGTTTTAAAATATGACTGAAAAATATTTTAATATTTATGCCTGAGCTTTACAAAATAAAAAAAAATTAAAACTCTTTTCGGTGGTGTTTTTTTTTTTAGTAACTCGATACATGCGGCCAGTGGTAAGCGGGAATTTCATCCCTGTCACCACCTGCATAAAGAGTGTGTTATTTCGTTTGAATTTTACCAAGTGGATCCCCCCTTAAGGCATGTTACCGTTACCATTAACGCATATTTTGATAGTTCACACATATTATTTTGTTTTATAAAAATGGGGAAAAGAGATATATAATATAAAGAGGGAGACAACAATATAACAATAAAAACATACAATGTATTATACATAATTATGTAGTTGGTATCAGCACTCCTATCCCTGATGTATGGCAGTGAGGCATGGAACTGGCAGAGGAAGGATGAAAGTAGACTGAATGCTGCAGAAATGAGATATCTGAGGCGAATTTGTGGTAAAACCATGTATGATCAAGTGATAAATGTTGAGATTCGTAAAGAATGCAAGGCTGATGTAAGCGTAGTGAGCAAGATTAATAAAGGGACGCTTAGATGGTTTGGGCATGTAGAGCGAATCATCGAAGAGAGGAGGGTAAGGAGAATATATGACGTTAATGTGAATGGAAGAAGAAGCCGGGGACCCCCGAGGAAGACATGGCACGATCAAGTGAATCAAATACTCGAGTCGGGCCATGTCAGAAGTCGGAATAACAGAAGAGAATATATGAGGCGTTGTATGAATGTGAATGAAGTGTATGCAAAGATCGAGTTGTTTGGTGGTCCGTCCTCTCTGCCTACCCCTGCGAGGAAACGGTGTGATGGTTAGTTAGTTAGTAAGTTAATTATGTAGTCGATGCTGACGATAAACCACGAAAGACAAAGAAGCTAACGATACGTTTTCTTTGTCTTCCGTGGTTTTCCCATCGTCTATATATATATATGTGTATATTGAACTGTATGTATGTACTGTTATTTTGTTGTAACCCTCTTAAAATTGTATCCCTCTTTTTTTTCTATTTTGACTTCTACATATACATGCACACTTTTGTTATTTAGGTCCAGAAATTGATTCAGTCGAATCGAAACTGGTCGACGTATTTATACAAAAATAAAAGTGGATTCAAATAAAGCGTCTTTTCATTTAATTCTAAAATAAATCATGAAAATGTTAACTGTGCCTCAGAGTTAGCCCGTAACATTTCAATAAATCTAAATCCATATTTCTCAAATTTTTCGCAAGCTGTGACATTACATATGTAAACAGCATTTTTCAATTTGCATCATTGAATCTAAGTATTATAGTAAGAATTTGATGATAATGTAAGAAATGTTTTTAGTTATCTCAGAGCCTTGTTAAAATACTGGATAAAAATTGCTCAAATAAATCCCTTCTGATATGGATATATTTTGTGTCAGTTTGGGGAAAGGGAAAATCCCTTTGATCCTTCAAATAAATCCCTCTCAAATACGTTATATTCACAGTTGTCTGCGTTAATATTGCAAAATCTTTACTATGTGTTAAGTTAAGAGGAACAGCGGCGCTGCATGTTTCATACATAACTAATCCAAACTGAATGATGCACTTTTTTTAATTAAAGTTTTAGTAAATATTTATAAGTTTAAATTTTTTTTTAATTATGGTATATGGGCCATGAAACAAAAATTGCATAATTTTAGAGGCAACTTTATTTGCAGATTTACTGTTTTTTGTAATTAAAAATATTAAAACAAAACATTAAAAAAGAAACCTTTTTAGGTTCGATATTTTAAATTATGCACGGAAAATTTGCGTTCCAACGTTAATCGGTCATTTTTTAATTTAATTTAAAGTTCACCATAATGCTTATTTTTATATTTAAAAAAAATATTATAATTATTATATTTTCAAAGTAGACGGGGTATTTTTTTACATCTCCGTTAGCCCCCAAATAATCGTTAAAGATGCCTCTTAAATCATGAAAAATTAATTCTTTTAATAGCCCATATTTCATAATGTACAACAAAAATATATAAATTACTTCTAATCCGTACTAGATATTTACTATACTTTTTTATGAAAAAAAAAATCATTAGCTTTAGGTGAGTATTTTGGCCTCAAATTCAAAATTAAGTTTAGTATGAAACAGGGCGCGCAGCCGTTCCTCTTAGGGTATTGATCTAATGATACGCGGTCACTAAAGCGTCGGGTTTATATCCAGGAGCCGCTGGTTCAATTCCCTGATAGCTATGTCCTCCACCATTTCACAAGCAAAAATTGCCTTTTACGATGATGTAAGTAGCAGGAATTTAAATATTTCGCAGTAATTCGTAATCAGAGAAGTTTTCTGAAAAAATCAGTTAATTTTTTTTTCATCAATTCTGTTTATGTTTTATTACTACTAAATTGCTTGTGGATAAAAGTACATACGAAAGCTTTCTCAATGTTCAGATGGATGGCGGAGAGGGATCATTTACTAATTCGAAACAATGCTAATATTTTTACGCGATTCAAAAAACACAATGTTTTAAAAAGAAAAATATTTATAACACATTTTTAAAACGTACATATGCTTAGCATTTATCGAAATCAAATCAAAACTGTTTTTTTTTCTGACCGTTCTAAGTACGATTTAAAAAATAATGAAATATTTTTTTAAAGTGGAGAAAAATAATTGCAATTCTTTCTCGGTACATTTTTAAATAAATAAACTTTTTAAACCGAAGTTTTGTAATCCACATTTAAAAAAAACATTGAAATAAGTGTTTATGAACAAAATGAAACTACACACTACTCCATATCCAAGATAAATATTTTTGATTTGTTTTTGGTAAATACTAAACCCACCTAAATTACGTTGCTAGTAAAATGCTACTAAAGATGTATTAAAAAAAATCTTTAGTAGGATTATGCTTTCGTTTTGCTTAATAATATTTTCATTATTTCTAATTAATAAATAATCCGTTTCAGCCATCCCCCTTCGCCTTAATACTATTATACAGGACAGGTTATTGAAGTTATTTACATATTCTTGGAGGCCGTTTCTTGTGTACTGTTATATTAAATTAGATCAGTACTACTTCTCTTCACTGCAAGACAGCCAAACAACCTGTAACAAGTTAAGACTAATCAAGCTTTGCTCGAATAAAGCTGTGATTATTTCCCAACCCTAGATGGCCAAACATCCCCTACATACAAAATGCATTTTATCGGGGAACGCAGGCTGTGGACACTGTAAGTACCCTGTACTATATACCCTGCACTCTAAAGAGTTATGCATTCTCAACAGGGTGTGTTGAAAAAACGTAATTGAAAGTAAACATTGTTTCAGATATTTACAACGCGGAAAAGCTTCGAGCAATTAATTATATAGAAGGTTGTGTTGCATTCATAGAATGTGTCCAACCGAAGCTTTCGTCGGAAGTAAAATTTTATTATTATTCATATCCGATATGGGAGTGCAACCATCACCAGTTTGTAGCTGAGTGGACAAATGCGTCGGGTTCCCACCTAAACGTCGCGGGTTAAATTCTTCTGCTAGCTTCTTCTGTGGCGCAAGTATCTGATATTCGGCGACTCGAGTATCTTCGCATCTACCGCAATACATCTGCAAGGAGGTTCGTATACAGGAACACGTCGCCGACATTTCGATGACTCATCGGCGACGCCAGTCTCTTACGACCAGTTTACTAAAATCTTCGCCACTCGAGTCGCCGAGACTTTTTACATAAAGGTTCGTTCCAAAATGTGATATTACTTTTGTTTTTTTGCATTTTTTTGTGCCAATGCGTGTGTTTGAGGTCAATGTCATGACAACAACATACGAGTATGTCTTCTGGTATTTAATTTTATATATATACGTTTACCTGAATTATGAAACTTCCATATTACATTATTATTGTTCATTTATTTATTTTATTTCATCATTCCTTCGCCAAATTTTAAAGTTTTATTTTTATTTGAAGAATTACAATTATATATGTATGTTTATTTTTCTGTAAACCTGAGCAGGCCGCGGAACCGTTCCTCTTAAGGGTAAATTTAAAATTATTATGGAAAGTCACGATCACAAGGTGTAGTAGTACACTTTCGGAAAGCAATATTTTTAAATATTAAGATAATTTATTTGATGGAGGATGCACATATGGAATAAATTATTAAAAATATATTATTTTATTATAACAATAATACATACCTACTGCATGGGTTATTGCAACCTTTTTTTAAAAATTTTATTACTTAACCCTTAGAATGCTTATATCAGTCGTTTCGATTAACACTGCGTGAATTTTATGCTGTATCTCGACGAATGCACCTATCGCGCTAGCTCTCCGGGTCAACTCGGTCGCCGACGAGGGCTTGATGGAGTGACCACGCTATGGGGGTAAGTGCTGCCATGACACAATTGTTAGTTCGTTTTGCGGAAAGCACAAGGTACGTAATTGTGTCAACCTACGAATGTTAGTTATAAAAATAATAATTATCACAAGTGTCCATCCGGTATGTGTGGAGGTTATAACAGTCCCACACATTCCATATAAAGATACATCTATATTTATAAAAATCAATGTAAGTTTGTTTCTTTGTTCTCGATGTTCTCAAGAATCACCGGGCCGGATTCGCCGAACATAACACTGTTTGTTCTCATTAGTGCCGGGAAGGTTTAGAAAGTAGAATCTAATCAAATGTCTAAAACTATTGCTATAACGTTTTAAAATTAGTTTGAAAAACATTGAACTTGCCATGTTTAATTTAGGTTAGCCTATAGATTTAACACTCTGGTTAGCTACAGATTGCATATACTAAAGAAGTAGGTTTTTTTGGGTAGAGTATTTTCAAAAAGGAAAACACAAATAAGTATCTACATAAGAACCCTATTTTTTAGATATGCTTTGAAAAAATAAACGTTTGGAATGAAATAAAATTTACGAATTGTCTCTTTGTTTAGAGATTGTTACTTTCGCTGACAAATCAATTATGGCACCCTAATGACAACCAGAAATCACAACTTCATAACTTTATATAAACCCGAGCAAGGTCGGGCATACATAAGCTAGTAGGTTTTAAAAAAGATATAAAATATACAGAGGAGGAAAAAACTTTTTTTTAACAATTAACAAACCACTGATCCAAAATGGCTGATAATGCTAACATATGATAAACATATGTGTACCAACATAAGAAAAAAATTCGATAATCGAATGTAAACATCAAAATTCACCTTTTCTTTTGAACACACCTCGTATATGAAGCTGTTTTATAAAATTATATACACGTTTATAACCTTAGTAAACGGATAATGCATATGGTTAGCATTACAAATAATGTTAGTGTAATTGACAAATTATTAGTATTTGCGTGTAATGAATTCGATCAGTCTTCTAAGGTTAAAATGAAAGTTTTTTTTAAAATTTAGTTATGTATCCCCCAATGGATTAAAACTGCTCAAAATCTTTATTTCTCGATAGTTTCCATTTTTTATATATTTTTTTATTTCTGTAGTAAAATTATTGTAAGAGAAAGAAACATAAAGGCAGTATGCCGAAGCTGTGAGGTATTTTCGTAGACGTTTTAAATGGGGGCGTTTATGGTAACGTTTCAATTATGAAAGGTGGTATTTAGCCACAACGATACTGTACTACTTTATAACACGTGTTTGTAAACAAACCGTTGTTTAAATAGTTATTTCATTCTTTCAAAGGTGTTTAACAAAATAAAGGTAGCCTTTGAAAATAATCGTTGTATGTATGCGCGATATGGGTATTATACAATGGGAGTTATTTGTAACGTGATATGAGTTGAAATAAACTCAGTTTGGAATACGGATTTTTTAATTTATAATACTTCGATAAACTAATGTGTCAATGACCCCAAATTACTAATGAAAAGACATGGATATAATAAAAAATATATATTTTCCTAGTTTTTCCAGATAAGAAGGACCGTTCAAATTTAGTGACGCGGGAGTTTACCGTTTGGGTGTTATTTCTGCTACAGACAAACTAAGAGATTGTAACGTTGTAGTGAAGATATTTTATATCATGGATTTAAAACAAAACATATATTAATTGCACGGAAGATAAAAATAATTAAGTGTAAGAATAAGACAAATCATATCAGAAATAAACTAATATATCTATTCAATTTTTATTACAATAATTTATTGTTATCATCGAAGAAAATGTTAATAAATACCAAATGTAATTTGAATCAGAAAAGACACAGAAAAAAGTAACGGACGCATCTAGAACTAGAACCGAAACCATCTAGATCACTGTGTTCTAGGTGGTTTTGCTCGAACCCAGAACCTCTCGGTATATACGGTACCAGCGTTCTAAATAATTGAGCTAATGCCACCGTATTGTTTTTCGTCACTTTTATCGATATCATACTTCAATTTAAGAACTCATATTACCATCTCCAATTAATTCCAAATCTTTAATGATTAAAAAAAGTTATTTTTTTTATTTCGTATTTACGAACAAATTATTTCTAAATTTTTTTTGGTAGTCACACTGTTAGTTCGTATACCGTTTTCAACGTTTGAAAAAATTTTCATGTTCTATAAATTCGGTTACATTGTTAAAAAAATGAATTCTGATTGATCTAAACAAAAATAAAATATTTACATCTCCCAAAAAGATAAATCGCACAAAAATCCAATAAACCATACGAATGTGAGCAAATATTGCAAAACCCCTGAACTAGAGACATCCCGGTGATGCACGTCCGCTGTTCCCAGGGGGCTCGTCCGTACCCCATAAAGCTGGTCGCGCTGCGCCTGACTGGCTTGTGAAATAGAATCAATGTATCTTTATGTAGTATAATGGAATCCATTCATACTGTAAACTGCACTGTACAGTTTTGACAGAATTTTGCTGCGTGCTCCATGGAACTCTTTTGATATTCAAAACCGTGATACTTTGATGATATTTTTTGTGTACAATGTTTTTTTTTAATCTGAATTTTTTTAAGCTGATGAGTGTTCGGTCTATGTTATATTCACAAGGTTTAATATTTGGATTAAAACAGGGAAAGAGGCAACACACCATTTTATTTTGGCAATCATAACATCGATGGGAGCACTTCTTCAACAAATATTCCATTAAAATGCTTAGAGGCCAGACCAAGTATCGGGGCTCTATGGAACCCCGAGTAAATCTGTCTTCCAAGAAACTGGGCGTCGTGTATAGGGCTAGCAGTTTCATCAATAGTTATCAACTGATAATCCCATACAAATCTTAAGTACGTCCAACAATTGAATTTGGAACTCATATCTGGACTGGAGCTCCCAAATACTTGATTAACCTGCTTGATTCTGTTCAAAGAAGAGCGGATCATCTGATTGACAATCCGTTATTACCAGACCGACTGCTATCTCTGATGCACAGACTCAATTTAAATGGAGCCTGATCGATGGAGCTAGCAGCGTTGATCCGCTCCGCGCCGGTGCACGTGCGTAAAACTTGACAGACACTAGCGGAATATCCGTTCACAGCTTCATGAGAACGGGTCATTTCGCCGGTTCGTTTTTGTATAAATCGGCTCGTTGTGGAACGAGCAAAACGGTATATGTCTTTCCTCCTACATTCGAGGCCCACATTGACAAATCCTTTCCAACAGCCCCCTCCTCAACTCGCCTCACAACGTTGCCTAAACGGATAGCGATATACTTCCCCTGCATATGCTCTGTACATACGAGTACAGAGGTGCTCTTGTGAGGGCTCACATAATTTTTTTTTTAAATAGCCGTATCCTCATAATATTCAGCAAAGGTGGCTTTACTAATTTAGAAGCTCTTCGTAAAATGGAAATAACTGTCATAAAACCCAACTGTTCTTAGGAGAAGATAGGTGAAAGACCTTGTAGGATAAAACAATGTACCTCATCGCTTCCAAAACTACTTGACCTGACTTAGAGATTGTCCCGATAATAGCTAGTCCCAGATACAAGAGAAAACCAATAGAAATTATTACCATTATCATTGAGACGTCTTTTCATATTTGTTGACAGTTCAAAACTTTGTATTTCACGATGATAAATAATGTTACGATGTGTGTATATTTTCGATAACCTAAAAAGTTTAGAATTAATATTTTTAGATTTTAAAAAGAGGATTTTCTGCTCCATAACGCAGATTTTATGAGAGAAATAGAGGTTTCAAATAATTTGCGTCACCCTGTAGTTGAGAATCTCGAGTAGGGCCCCAAGTACCTACATTAGCATGTTAATTGCGTTAAAAACCACTTGAGTCACAAACTGGGATAATTTATGTTCCACGACCAATAAAACTAGTGCTCCAAGCTACGTACTTTCTCCTTGACTAGGGTTGCCAGAAACATGAATACATAAGAAAATAACTTATACAGGAAGAAAAAAACAGCTAAACAGCTAGGGCAGCTAACGGATTCCTAAAGATTTGCTGGCATCCACGATTTACCGTTGAAACGCCACGAGTATGTATTTTGTATGAACCTTTTCTTAGGACAGAATGTGCTGTAGGTGCATTCATGACGCACGTATAAGAATCATTTCGGAGCCGCTCTTGGGTAGTATTAACACCGATATTTAGATTTTTTAGTACATAATTTTAGCGTTATGTTTAAAGTGTGGTAAAATTATGATGCAAGCTTGTTTTAGTATTGGAGTTTACTGCACAAGTGCACTTTAGAGAAAACCGTTACTGATCTTAATCGTGAAACTAAAACCATTGCTAAAAATTGTTGTGTCATCATGTTTTTTGTATGTTTTTACATAGTTAAAGTGTGCAAGGACAAAGACAAGGCTAACTCCGCATCTGTTGCTTTTTATGAACCATAATTGGGGAAGATGTCAAGCCACCTTTTTAACTACCTACAACCTCCGTGATTGACACCACTGGAAAGCGATCATGGAGGTTTAACGATCGAGATACACGGATAATGTATATCACGTCATCATGTACTGCGAAAATATCTCAGAAAACTTTTTCGCAAATAATGACCATCTCTTCCCGTCTTTCTAAAAGAAAGAAGCTTTTTTAACTATTAAACAGACGTAACTAAAGGGGGTCGTATGGGAAGGGGAGATTTCACTGAATGCCCCCTACTTAGTGTCTTAACCGTAAAATTCTAATCATTTAACAATACACTATCAATCCTTACAAAATGCATTTTTTGTTCTCAAAGGTTTCAAACATGTATGTTATTTTATACAACAACTTTATACGAAGGAAGAGATTTTTAGAAAAAGCTAATAGAATTTATTTAAAAGAAAAATAATATTTACCTTGGGGCTTTTCGGAATCAATATTGGCGGTAACATAGAGCTTAAGAAAGAAAACGACGATAGAAGTTTTTTGTCGTTCTCAAAATGCTTGTTCTCTGACAATTGACACATTTATGAACCTTGTGTTCTCCGAACAGTAATTATTGAATGAAACACTAGTATATATTGATTAACTTGGCGGGTTTGCGATAAGCCGACGTGGCTCAACGGTAGAGCATCTGACCGACAATCAGAAGGGTGCAGGTACGAGTCCTGTCGGCGATATTTATCTTTTCTCGGAAGGTTTTTTCAATTAGGATGAGTGTTTCAGGCTAATAATTATTGTTTATAAAAATAATTATAAATATGAATTTAAAAAAAATTATATATTTAAAAAGGTTATTATGTAAGGTTTATGGTATAAGGAACACATCATCCAGCCACCTAAACTTAGGCCTTTCAACACTCTTTCGACCCACTTGTTTAATAAATGAAAGGCTCTTCAGCAGTCAGCTTTCCTCCATTGTTGCTTCGTGTCCTGTCAAACAAACTGTCACAGTTTTAAAATCCTCGCTGTTGATGGCTCCTTAAATAGTTCATACTGTAGTTAAATTGTTCACATTTTCAGAATGTGCCTGATTTAAAAACAAACAAAAATGTGTAAACGCATTTAATTAATTTATACTCGTAAAAGGTCAAATAAACCATCACATGCACCAGAAGCTCGAATTAGTGTTATCACGATTAGCCCTTCAAAACATTTTTTATCGTAGATAGGGTATCCGGATTTTTTTCACTGCGTTTGAATCGGCACACTTTTTTAAAAGCAATACAAAGTCATTAATAAGTATTGTAAAATTTTTGTGTACAGCGCCAGGGAACATTTCTGCCTCTTCCTGTGTCAACTGTGGAGAGTTGCATAAATGTGGAGATAATCTTCTGTACTCAGTGAGCGGGCTGCCTGTTGCTACTGTAGGGCTTTTATTTATTTTTATTTCAAAGGATTATAAACTGTGTTTTATGTGCTAGCGGTACTAGCTGATGGAAATCTTATATTTAAGCCCGCTCACTTAGGTAATGGAGGGTATAAGATGGAAATAAAGTCATTAAAAGCATAAAAAAAAACAGTCCAAAAACTCAATCTGATCTAACTCAATTAATTTTTTTTTTTTTTAATTATTTGAAAAAAAAAAGTTAAATAACAATAATATTTAGGTTCGGTTATATTAGGTTTTCGAACTATTTATCTTTTTTTTAATACTTTTAATGACTTTATATCACTATAAAACAGTGTTTCGATTCATATGCGTCTTGACTTGTCATAGAACCCATTGATAGGCACATCGTTGTACTCAAATGATAGACTCAAACTTTGTTTAAACCACATTTATTTTATACGCCTACCGGGTTCGGAAAAACCGTTCCATCCTCAGGGCAAGTGTATATAAGTTTTAGTGTTTCATTTGATTATAATGGATAACCACAAAGTGATAGCTTCATACATCGTTGTACCTTTATGTAGATCAAAATATGTTTTCATCGTTATCTACATTATGTTAACATACCTGCTGAACGATACTGCAAGAATCATTTAATTTTCAATGTACATGTATTGACCATCTAACTATACTATCTGCTATAATGACGATTAATTCGTCAAGACTATTTTATTTTTGCTATTTGTATTTTCTTTGTTAATTTTAAACGTTTTGGGACATCGCTGAATGAAACTAGAAATAGTTTCCTGTAATGTAATGAATTTTGTTGTATATAAAAAAAAAATCCCACATAGGTAAGGCCGGTGCGTGGGTATACCTGGTATCAGTTAGTGGCAGTATATATAATTAATAATTGTACAATATCAGCTCATCTGATATTTTACAATTTAATGAGACAGCCTTGTTCGCAGAGGTTTGAAGGTTACGTAGAGTCGACACTTGTGACAGCAGTTAAATTTAACTGCACACTAACTCGCTACCTCATTTTATTAAAGATTTTTATGACTTGCAATCGTAAACCGTAATTATTTCCATATTTGGAGAGCATTCTCGTTTTGTTTTCACATGTCGAGAAGTTAGAACATGTACAAGGTTCCTTGGAAGGTCTTATTACTTTAAATTAACTGAAATCTCTCAATGACTTAACTATTGAATGGAAACGATTCGTAAATTTTAAAAGGGTATTACAAATTATGTTTATAATATGTTCTAAATTAGAGGACGCAACGAACTGATATAATTAAAAACTTTAAAAAAAAATACTACGATATTAATAATTAAACTATTTTTAAATTTGAATAAGGCAATCAACACCCCAAACTTTTTTAAAAAGTGAACACCTCCCAACTGTCTGGAGGCTGTGAGAATATGGCAAAATTATGGCATGGACTCATAAATAAACAAATTTATTTTAATAAAAGCTCGATACTTCAAATGTTCCCAATTGCCAAAGTACACTCCTTTCACAGTCCGTTACCTGCTCCCCCGCCCTCAATATATAACTCTTGTTTTGGATGGTTTAGTATTATATGTCGGCAGTAAGAAAAAAAAGTGATCTAAGCAAAGTAGGTAATTGTTTTATTTTTAAAATGTATAAATTTTAATGTCACATCACAATGTTAGCTTTTCAAATGAAACGCCTTCCGCATAATGTTTGGCCTCCCCAGATACTGCAGTGCTTCCAGTATGTTCACGGAGAGCCAAGTTTCCAGTTTGCAGCCCTTATAAGATCCAGGGTGGCTGGAAAGAGGGAAAGAATAAACCGCTTCAGGAATATTCTCATCATGGAGGCCCGCCTTATTCCAGCCTCCAGCATCGACACATACTGGAGAAAGATTAGGCCTCTCACGATTTAAATGCCGCAGCACCTTAAAAGCGTTATTTTAATGTAATAATTATTTTTATTTTTTTTTACTTTTTATTTTACGTGTGATTTATCATTCACCTACTACGTGTGATGTATCATTTCCCCACCTTCCTCTTCCCCTTCTCCTTCCCCTCCCCAATACCTACAGCCTCACAACATTCCTTAATTGGGGATGGCATAGTCTCACTGGCTCCAGACGGTTGAGAGCAGTTGGGACTCTTGTGCGGTATTCATATAAAAAAAACCTATTTTTTATGAAATGTGTGGGACTGCGCTAATCTCCCCACACACCAAAATAAACATTTATTTATTTATATTTATTTCATATAAAAATTTAGAATATGGAATCTCCAATCGCGTTATCTTGTGCGGCTAAATGAGTGGGAAAGGGGAGAAGTTTGGGAACAGGAAAATTGGGAGGTACCTGGCTATTTAAATCTGGTCACTGAACACGACTAAAGTCATTTGAAGCAACTCCTCCATTGTAAATCGTGGTCTTTCATCATATACCAGTATAACTTTCCTAACTAGAAAAGAAAGTTTTAATTTTCTTAAGCTCGTTAATATATAACGAAAAAATCTATATTTATTTTTCCTAAATATTTACAATCAATCAAAAACCAATACATTTAATAAAACCAAATCACATTACGACATATAATATGCTCTCGCCCCGTGAAACTTCAGAGTATTATTAAACATAATATTCTGCTATAGCGTGTATTCAGAGTAGAACCTCTAACCTTCCGACTGAAAGTCAAATCCGAGAGGTCATCGGGTTGAAAGGCAAGCCTATATAAATACAGAGAGAAATTTTAATTATTAAGAAAACCTTATTTTATTTACACTCAGCATCCCTTTGATAAGGAAAAGAAGCACACATTTTCATAAATGTTTAACTCGTCTCTTTAGAAAAATAACGCATGAACATCCCATCAAATCGCCATAAAATATAATATTCCTACGGAGTAGTACGCCCGGGCAATGGCGCTATAATATTCATACCAAACAGGGAGAGTTTCCCGCTAATCTGGCCAAGGGGAAAATCTAGGCATGCGCAGGGGTTGCTACGTCAAACTATTTACCCTGCTGAAGGCTCTACCTCTAGTGGAGAGGAGTATCATTATATTATCAATCCCACAAATTTTATATATTTGTTTTGCTTTGAAATTGAGTAAATATATTATGGGAAATACATAAATAAAATTAATACAGTTTTCTTTTCCTGGTGCCCCCTATTATGGAAGTTTAGGTGTCATTAGTACAATGAAGAACTTCTGAAATGTTTTTTTTTCAAAACTATGTTTCCCTTCCACCTTAAAAACCACAATTTTTTATTGTGTTTTAATGCACATTTTCATGGTTAAAGTATTTCTTAATGCGAATTTTTTAAAACTCATCAAAACCGCAGTATGGTGACCACGTGATGTAATAAGAGCGTCATACGATCACACAGAATGAATTTATACAGCAAGAATTTAGGCGCGAACAACCGCGTGATGTTGTTCCGATGGTACCAGCGAAAAAGTGCGTTTTGACGAGTAGGTTTTTTATTCACTTTTAAAAAATGATTAATCATACATATAATTCAGAATCGGTGTTTGTTGATCTATATTTATATATCTATAATTTCTAATCCACAATATTTTTCAATGGAGTTCCATATTATCACACTGTAATTGCAGCCTGGAAAAACTATGTGGAACTACACTGCACTGCATCAGTAATCTAGGTTTCGAAGACAAAGTTGTTAAACAAAGCCAGAAAATTACTTTACACTACACCAAAAATTACTTCATTCAATCAAGAGGCAAACTTACAAAATAGCGATACACACACATTGAAATTAATAATATTATTTCTGTCTGTTTCCACGCTTGTCTCTTTTCAATTCGCCTTCCTTTGACTAATTTCAAGCAAGTTTTGAAAAGTAGTTTTTTTTCATTTCTCTGCGCAAAGCATGCAACCCTATAACTCTCTTACGTTATGAATGTGTATCATATTGAATACCATCCTTTATAAATGTTACTCGGTTGCACTAAGACCCCAAGGAAAATATGTATCACCCCAACCTCTAGACAACCCTCCTACCCCCAGCTTGCGCCAAATTTTGCGAACGTCGTTTCTCCAAAGGGGTTGCACAAAATGCAGATTTTTCAAAAGCTTGCAGATTTTGAGAAATGTTTACCTCTTAGAAAAATTTTACAACATTTTAGAATGATGTGCTTTATTTTCTGGCCCAAAATTTTCGGAACGGTAGAAATACCTATGTTTAAAGGGTGAAAGTCAATACGATATTTATTCAAAAACATTGAGCATAGGCTACGATGAATCACGTTGTAATCTGGAACATGTAATGTTAAAGAAAAAAACTTAAAATCACCGGCTCCAGCTCACGTACGAAATTATGTAAATAATTCCAGTGTCATACTTTACTTATTCAATCGTTTACTTTTCTCCAATCTGCCATCTTATCATTTTCGGACATTTGGGCGGGGACAAAGGGGATAAATTCAAATATGAAAGAATTACTCGCACATACTGATTTTAATGATAGGCCAAATAAGTTTCTTAACTTGGCCACTGGTCGCGTTTAGTTTTTCCTTCGTCTTACGCCCATTTTAACATCGCCGAAAGGAGGAATATATATCTGGAAAATCAACACCTAATTCTTCACCTTGTCATCTAACATGGGTTTACCTTCTTCATCTCCTGGGATTGTAGCGCAAACGCTCTACGAACAGCTAGGATTGCCTTGGTCTACTCGGTAGCAGAATATTGCGCTCCAGTTTGGGCTAGAAGTTTACATACGCAGAAGATCGACGTGCAACTAAATACTGCGGTAAATATCGCATGGTGAGTGGAACACTTTCCTCCACCCCACTACCATGGCTACCTGTTCTCTCAAGCATGACACCATCAACTATTAGACGAGATTCAGCAACCCTCAGGGAATACAAAAAAGCCGTAAATAGTAACATTCTACATCAAAATGACCTTGCAAACCTTCCGGTCAGCCGCCTAACGTCCAGAAAACCTTTTTGGACTAGAAGGCAAAAAACGGCTTTTATCACGATTCACCCCTAAAGAATTGTGGTGAACTCAGTGGCAGACCCCCGAGGTAAAAAAGAAGCACCCTACTATTAAATTTCTAGGGTTCTCTCTCCTCGGAAGGTATGGACTTCATTAAACCGCATCCTGTGCAGTCTTAGTCATTGTGCGTATATGATACATATAAGATGTATGGATATTGGGAAATTACTAACCGATCTCCTCGACGACAACGATTTCAAGACTATTTGAAAAAATTCTTGTCCGGTAATTCAATACAAATTTCCTATCACGGATAACCAATTCCAAGAATAAAATTAACAAAGGAACTATCGAGATCCAAAATGTCAAACCGCTTTACCTCTTCATTTTTTTTAGTTTTCGAAATGCCAAGATACAAAACAAAACTTCCGTTGCCATGAGGTGTGATTCGGTTACACAACGATTTTAACCCCGTTTACAAAAATGTTTTTCATTAATTCATAAATTTTAATTCAAATTATTCTTATAGCTTAATGTGTAATTTAACGACTTTTCGTGAAATAATTTCTATAACATAGTTAATTTACCTCTATTCATAAAATAACGGACGTGGTCTCCGACCGACGGCTGGGGTTCAACTGAATGTATGAGCGTGTATGAACATTTGGCATCTGCTGGCGGTCCGGCGGCCAATTACCTTACTCACTCACGCAGCGTTGGTAATAGCGCTAACGAGTGAGATAGCATCACCCACCACTGCGTAAAAATCTGTTTTAATCTACTACCTTGGTTTGTATTTTTTAATGACAAATTATGTATTTATAAGTTTTGTGGGAAGACAAAAAATTCCAAAACTGAATATATATAGCAAATTTAGAGATTTTCACTTCCCCCGTTAGCAACGGGAAGGTTAATGCAAGAAAGAAAATAAATCTTTCCATTAGGGAAGTGGATTTCATTGCGATATAAATTTATTTTATTGTACAAGTAATAAGAAGAACGTTGTTTTCACCACTGTCACAGCAGAACTTCCATCACTAGGATAAACAATATAGTACATGCTAATGACAAGTATAAATAGAAAAAAAATAACTAGACAAATAACAAACACAAACATAAATCAAAAATAAGTGATGAAAGTACATAAGTATTATATTCAATAGTGTGGTCCCCATACTATATCATTCATATAAAAAATATTGAAACTACAAACTACCAAATGCATGCACCTATTTCTCGTCTACATATACTTGGAAATAATTTCACATCTGCTATAGATATATTTAACATAAGTTTACCCATGTTTAAAAGATACCTGAACGATATTTTTATGTTGCAACAATTATAAGCCCATCGCATAAGAGGTATTGTTTAATTATTATTTTTTTATATATATTATCTTTGTACTCATCTATAATCCAAAAACTTGTTCTTTTTTCTTTCTATGTATCATATACTATATTATATATTATGCAATTTCATACATTTTTACATCATCCGAAATATAAAAACACAATGATTTTTTTTCACAATGTCATGCACTCATATTATAAGAGTATTATATTATGCACTTATGTATTATGTATCATGTAGATCAGGCTATTACTATTTTAGTATCTACAAATTAAAAACCTTTCCCTTTGTAACTTCTCTGTGGCATGCACTTATACCATACATTATTATACCTTCATATATATTATAAATATGTTACACTTATATACCAACTATGCATCATGTTATTTTTTTTTTTAAAGTTCTGTACACATAATCATTTTAATGGGTAAATATGTAAAAGCCCTTTGGGGCGTTAATGAATGAATAAATGAATGAATCAATAAATAAATAACTAATTTAATAAAAATGTTTAATCAATAAAAAAATTAAAAATGTTTATAAAATAATAAATAATAAAAAAAAATCAGATTTTTTTTAAAATTAATAAACATAAAATCAATAAACAAAAGTCATAAGAAATAAAATAATAACTAACTATCTAACTAATCCTCAAGCTGGAGGACGGACTGCCAACTATGATAATGTCATTATTATTAAAATATAATAATAATATTCTAAATACAGTTAAAATGTGAAAATAAATTTAAGAGATTGATATATTTTTTTTAAATGCTTGATTATTCATAATTTTTAATTGAATATTTTTTTATTTATTGATAAACTAAAGTTTTTAAGACAAGATTTTTGTGCATAGCGCAAAGGGTAACAATTATTTTTATAAACAATAATTATTAGCCTGAAACACTCATCCAAATTGAAAAAACCTTCCGAGAAAAGATAAATGTCATAGTCTCATTGCCTCCAGACGGTTCGGAGCAGTTAGGACTCTTGTGAGGTATTCATATAAAAAAAGAAGTATGCAGAATTATTACCGAGAGCCTAGTTCTCTCAATATTTAACTGTGGAGACTCAGTGTAAGATCCCTATTTACTGAAAAAATCTAAAAACAATTGCAGCGTGTCCAAAATGCACGTATCTGATATTGCTATGATGTTCCGAGATGCGAGCATATCTCGCCTTATCTTTATCGGTATAGGATACTATTATGTCAAACAGAATGAAGTTACATCAATTGTGTCAAATGTACAATTTAATGACTTTGAGGTTCTTAACTATTTTTTTGGTAAACTGCAGTGTTCCCGTGACTCTAATGCTAACAATACATGCCAAAGAGACCATTTAGTTGTACTCCTAAGACACGGGACCGCTGTATTTGAGGGTAGTTACAACTAAGTTCGTTAATATACTTTGGAATTAAATACCAATGCTTATTCGACTACTAACAAAACTAGCTGCACTCCCGCCTCCGGAATGTATAGCTGAGCAGCGACCTTGTTGTCATTTACTGAAACAAAATTAAAATAAAATACTGAAAATAACAAATTATTGACAAATAAATGTTTTATTACTTCTTATTATTATATAGTGTTTCAAATTTAATAATGAACATACGAGTTATTTATATAAAATATGGGAAGAGAAATTTAGAATGGAATCTTTTTATTATAAGGAAAAAAATAAACTATTGTATGAAGCTATCACTTTGTGGTTATCCATTATAATCAAATGAAACAATCAAAATATGTTTTAATCACATTTATTTTACACGCCTACCGGTTTCGGAAAAACCGTCCCATCGTCAGGGTTTGATTTTTTCATTTGATAAAAAAAATAAACAAACAAAAATTATCCTATGTTGGTAAGTACCCGTTTGTAAATTTAATTATGAATTTCCAGTGGAAATTCGTCCAATTACGTATCGATGGATCTAAGTTAAGAAAAACAAATTATCAACAATAATAAAGTAGGGTAAGCAGGTACTAATTTCATTTTTTCAATCTATTGGCAACACTGATCGTACAACGTCACGACCGGCTGGCGAGAATAAGAAACATGCGCTCTCATCTTTTCTTCTACGTGCGCCGTTTAGTGCTGTCATCGTTATTTACTATTCTCATCCATTGTGCTATAAATAATCCACGTTATCAATTAAATCAAATTGTGTCGGGGAAATACTACCCATTGGAGATAAAATATACTGAACCTCGTACCTACCACAAAATAATATCACCATTTAAACTGTGTGTAATTTTCGGTCAAGGATTTTACAGTGTTTGCTTCCCAAAATGGTGAATCTTTTAGTTAAAGTTTCTAAAAAAATCATAAAATAAAATCCCCGCTGACCGCCGCAAAATCCCCGCTGACCGCCGTATTGGCACACGCTGTTTGCTTTTTTTGCATTCGTACACTTCCTTCTGTTATTTAAATCATCATAATTGGCATTGTTTTCGACTTAAATTTTAATTTTCTTACTCACATCAATTCTATTACTAACAGAAGTTTAAAAATTCTCGGCTTCATTCGAAATGCCAGAGACTTTAAGAATTTTTCAACACTAAAATTATTATACTCTTCCTTAGTTTGTAGTCAAGTCGAATATATGTTTTTCTCTATGGTCCTCTCACTATATCATTCCGACTCCATTGAAAAAATTCAACATAAATTTCTAAGATATGTTAACTATAAACTCGGTTTACCTATTGAAACTATAAATTACAATCACTTAATGAAAGAACTAAAATTATTAAAACTACAGATAGAAGAATTGTTTCTGATTTAACTTTTATTTTCAAAATTATTAATGTTTTTATAGACAGCCCTGATATCGTTAGCTTAATTATATTTAATATTCCAACTAGAACTACTCGATCTGAAAATTTGTTTAACTGTAACAATAATTTCAGAACTGAGTCATTCAAATATTCATTGGTACCTCGACTTCACACAGTAGGTAAGACATATTCAGATATAGTAGACATTTCAACTGCTCTGAACACAAATACAAACAAACGATTATTGCATACATCCTCTATAATTATTAATATATGTGTCTAGAGTATAAGTAACAGTGAATGTGAGGTGTGTTTTGATTTTTCGCCTCTGAACTTATTACTTAGAATGGTAATTACACTCAGTTATTCCTGTATTTGTTCTATATATTATCTTTGAACCTACTGTGATGTGTCTTGCACCTTTTTATTGTAACTAACTTTATATGTAATGGCCCTTATAGGGCGTATATTATACAATAAATAAATAAATAATGATTTATTGATAAACTTAAGTTTTTTTTAAGACAAGATTTTTGTGCATAGCGCAAAGGGTAACAATTTTTTTATAAACAATAATTATTAGCCTGAAACACTCATCCAAATTGAAAAAAACCTTCCGAGAAAAGATAAATGACGTAGCTCAACGGTAGAGCATCTGACCGCAATCAGAAGGGTGCAGGTTCGAGCCTGTCGGCGACATTTATCTTTTCTCGGAAGGTTTTTTTCACTTGACGGAATGTTTCAGGCTAATAATTATTGTTTATAAAAATAAATAAATAATGACCTGATCGTGTTTTATCGTGCCATGTCTTCTTGACTAATTATTCCACTCGTTTGGGTATCACGTTGTATTCTCCTGACACTCGTTTCTTTGTCCAATACCTTTATATATCGTTGCAGGAAAGAAATAGTATTGCAACAGCCAAGGTCATGTAAAAAACGCAGGTCTTTGAGGCTTATTACATCAATAAAAAAATACCTATTGACAAAACAAAGAGATTTTTCCAACGTCTTATATCATTGTAGAAAAAAAAACTGTGGAATGGTGTATACAAAGCGTTTTGGTGGGTAGTGGTGGTTACAGCAGTCTTGCTTTCTTGCGACGATATTGTAATCAACTTAGCCTCTCTTTCACAATCTTCTTCATACTGCTTACATCAACCTCGCATTTTTTCAAATCTCATTATTCATAATACGATCATAAATTGGTTTTACCGTGCATACACCCACGGGATCCCCTGTCTATTGAATTGAACGTTCATAGTTTCTGTAACTAATAAACTAGGGATCATAACTCGAGATAGGAACGACATTCTGAACTAAAAGTCCTTGCGTTGACCCAGAAATTTACAACCAAACATAATTTCATCACTCTAATGTTTTTTTTCGGAATCTGCGATAAAACAAGTAATTCTCGGTTAGCATTTCATTTTTCAAATAAGGGAAATTCTTCGTTGTTGTGACCGGGCTTTACACATTTTTGGCAGGTGTCAAATGTATTCGGTGAACCGCGTTCTCCTGCGGTGGCGTGAAGTGAACATTGTTTTGGTTTCAGTGGAATACCATTCTCACCGTAAAGTTGAATTAACGTGATGGGAACGGGGAAAAAAAGTTCTAAATTAATATACACTATTAGCTTACAACCTAGATGGACAATTTTACCATACCATTATTGATAGGTTTTCGCTCTATTTTTGTTTGCGTTATGACAAATGTTTATGATTTGTTTTATTGACCTCTGATATACCACATTGTCATATTATTCGTCGTTCTTCCATTTAAAACTGAGATTTAAACAGATATTTTAACATCCTATGTTACTATTTGCTTTGACATTATTTACAACATATCTCTCTATATTCCTATGTCAACAACCTTATCTCCCCATTGAAAAACATTAAAAAAATAGAAAAAAAGATGTCTGTTAGTATTTTTGTTTATTTATTTTAGTTATTTGTACAGTTATGTTTACAAAATAACAAAATATAACTCATAAACTAATATATTTTATCAGATATAACTAATGACAGGTTATATACTAATGGATACTATTTCATATAACTAATGACAACAATATAGTATTTACATAGTATAGGAATTTTTATTGCTTAATACAGTTCTCACAATCACTTTTAAATTTACTATGTTTGCGGCATCGCATTATAATATTTCAACCCCTTGTAAAATAGGTTGTTTTGCGTATTGGGTTTGTTATTTTTCTGTAGTTTGTTTTTCTTGCACGTCCTGGTGTTCTGTCTGTGGATGTGCGTGTTGTTAATAATTTTGTTAGGACGGAAACAAGGTGTTTCTTATTTTATGTATAAATAGTATATATATAATTTAATTCCTCTAACATTTGGACTACTTTGAATATCTATTTCACCAAATAATTATTCTCGTTTCTCTATTTTGGAGAATTAACTTATGTTGTTCTTCTCTATCGTTACGCAAGAAAAAAATCGTTGAGCAGTAGTTACAATGTATATAAATAATATAATTGTAAAATGTAATTATGTTTTTTTCTGGAAATTGTTCGATGAATTCTTCCCGAAATGGTATCTTCTTCCCACTTTTTTTTCGATAGACATATTTTTTTTTTAAATAAAAAAAAATACTTCAATCCTTCCTGCCATCCTTATAAGTATCATACCTCGATTAATAAGAACTGTCAATATCAAATTATATTAATTATTTCCATTTATTTTTTTAGCTGCAACCTTTTTATCATAATTACAGGATTCTATTCGAATTTATTTGTAAACACGAGATGGAATATCGAATGATTGCAAATAAAATCGGTAAAAGAAAATAGCTTGGATGTATTAACGGATAGAGAAAGGAGTGTCAAGTGAATTAGTAACGCACAAAATGATGGAATAAGTCAGGGTCTCTATGTTTCCTCGCTCCTACAATATGAGTATCTTCAAAACCCTGATTTACTCCTTCCTATCCTCCAAAAGACCCTCCATACAATATCCCCAAATATGACATAACCCTTGATGGAAATTATTTTCCTCAGCGCCTCATGTGTAGACTAACTGTAAAAAAAATTATAATAAAAATTGTCTTCTCTGTATTGATTTTCTGTTAATTTGTTTTTAGCCAAATTGATATAATTTCCAGTTCATTATTTAAAATACTGACTAATTCCCCGTAATTACGTATTACAGTATATCATCGGCAAATAGGCACGGATTATTATTAAGATTATTATTATTATTATTATTATTCTTATTATGATGATTATTATTATTATTATTATTATTATTATTATTATTATTATTATTATTATTATTATTATTATTATTATTATTATTATTATTATTATTATTATTATTATTATTATTATTATTATTATTATTATTATTATTATTATTATTATTGTTGTTGTTGTTGTTGTTGTTGTTGTTGTTGTTGTTGTTGTTGTTGTTGTTGTTGTTGTTGTTGTTGTTGTTGTTGTTGTTGTTGTTGTTGTTGTTGTTGTTGTTGTTGTTGTTGTTGTTGTTGTTGTTGTTGTTGTTGTTGTTGTTGTTGTTGTTGTTGTTGTTGTTGTTGTTGTTGTTGTTGTTGTTGTTGTTGTTGTTGTTGTTGTTGTTGTTGTTGTTGTTGTATTGTTATTATTATTGTTATTATTATTGTTATTATTATTATTATTATTATTATTATTATTATTATTATTATTATTATTGTATTATTATTATTATTATTATTATTATTATTATTATTATTATTATTATTATTATTATTATTATTATTATTATTATTATTATTATTATTATTATTATTATTATTATTATTATTATTATTGTTATTATTATTATTATTATTATTATTAATAATAAATAATGATATCCACAGTGGGATTTCCCGTGCAGAGGATTTCATTTACAAAATATTTACAAGAAATATGTCAGACAGTGAAAACCTCAAATATATTAATAATCTAAGATCCTCGTAGTACGAATGATAAAAAAATATTTCACGATTAGACCAAGAAGGATCGTTTTAGAAAGTAAAACAAGGTCCAAGTCCTCTGCTTTTGGAAGTAAAATATCCCACGCATTGTTTGTTAGTCGGTAAATAATTGTAGCCATAAATCAATTAATTATTGTGCATGGACCGGCCGTAATTTTCGGTTAGCGTCGGGTTCCAAGGTTCCCGCCGACCACGTAATAATCATTCTAATTCACCTATTATTTCCGTGAATACAGCCCAATTAGCCCTCTGCCAACTCTACCTGGACCGCAAAATCAAAACACGAAAATACCTTTACGTTCGGAAAATTGGAACCTGCGTTCGAATAATTCAAAACAATTGTAATTATACAATTCAGGTGTGTTTCAGACGTGATCTATTGAGTTTTAAACAACAAATTTTTGACTTTATTAGATATATTATGATTTCTCTGGTATTCATTATTTTTTAATGTGATTTCTACATGAAGTGCTGGGATCCAGTGATTAAAGAAGTTGAGAAAGATATCATTTACTTATTTGGCTTGCTTGGTTTCATAACTTTTATTTTTATTCTATTTATTAATTCATTTTTGATACATGCATTCACACAAACAAGGAACAATGGTTATAATTTTTTTTTTAACATTAAATTATAAATACATCTGAACAACCTACGTGTGATGTATATAAAACAAAAAATCCCACATAGGCAAGGTCTGGTATCAGTTAGTTGCAGTATATTTCGTAGTTTATTTGAATTAATACATGGATTTTGAAGGTAAGTTAAAGAAAAGATTTAACTCAATATAAACATTTCAATTCTTAATGCTTGTTTCTCACCAGGACAGAGTTGAAAGAAAAGTTCGTCATGAAAACGATTTAATAACTTCAAAATTATTTTGTTAAACAATTTTTGTATAAATGACTGTTTGTTTTTCCAATGTTTATTGATTAACTCGACACGTTCAGGACCATCCGTTCAGTGTCAAGTTCAAAGATATCAATGATGTTCTTCAACTTCCGATGGGAGTAGAAAACAAAGAAGATCCTGAATTAATGTTGTCACTTCGTTCAATTGCCGATCATTTATTACCTCATGAACTCTTCAAAACTTTTTCACTTTTGACCTTACCGATTTTAGCCTATCACGACCATCTTTAGGCTGGTACAATATCTCAACAGTTAAGTACAGCTATATACATTTTTTTTAGATATTAGGGGTATTAAACTACGATTTTATATACATTTTATTAATTAGAATCGCTACATCCTGTTTTTACATACTGTAGGTTTAGGGTATATGTAAAATCAAGATATTGCAATACTGATTAACCGCCCTACGCCTATGAACGTACGTAATACGCAAACTTTTATTGTACCATTCTGCGCTATCCCGTATCACGTACGCGCTTGAAAAAAAATTATATATCTCATAACTACAAACCATAATGACAACGCACGCGTCCCAACAACACGGGACACATCAAATCTAAAGTAGTTCTTCAAGGACAGGCGAAGCGTGCGGTCTCTTGTATGACATTCCATATTTTTTATACATTATCTCAACAAAACGTATTCCGTACGTTCAGGTAAAAGAAAGCGATGTTTTTACCTGCTTTTTGAATAATAACCCAAAGGTAGGGCGGTTAATAAAATGTATATAAAATCTTAGTTTACCACCCCCGATACCCCAAAAATTGTACATACTATAAGTCTAAGGAAAAATAAGGAACTCCAGTAGATTTAAAAAAAAAATTATCAATAATGAAGATCAAACTTAAATACCAGTATATTTCATGGATAAGATAATTTTCAAAGTATCAATTTTTCAAAGGCCGCCAAAACACTCCAAATCTATGGCTGGTCGGTTTTGATCAGTTTTGAGGTTAGAATGTCAAATGTAAAAACAAGAATAAGCTTTATCGTATATAATCGAGTATTTTATTTATGGTAAACCATAACTAAACGTAAGTAATAAAATTACGTACCTTTTTATAAACTTTAAGTCAAATAATAATAATATTATTGAGCATTAACATTATCATAATATCCGTATTGATAATTGGTTTGATCATGAACACTCTAATTTTAACAACAATAATAGAGCTTAAAGTCACACAAATTATGTTAAAATGTTGTCAAAACTAAAAGGACACATGTTTTAAATTTCCAAACAAGATCGAAAAATAAAAATATGTCATACTAATACAAAAACAGAATGCTCTCGTGACGTCAGATGTTCCAAATGCAATGGTACCAACATAACACGGTGTTTTGATGATCTGATTTTTTCTTCACTTTGAAATAACGATTTATAAATTCTACGTATAAATTATATATAATGAAGGTTATATATTCAGAATCGCCGTTACCTGATCAACATGAATACATATTTTTAAAGTCATTATATTTTTCACTGAAGTTCCTTATTGTATTGGTTTGAAGGTGACCTTGATAGGCTGAAACCGGTAAGGTCAAAAATAATTGTGGAAACGAGTTTAAAAATCGTTGCAATTATAATGGATTTCCACCACGAATTGTCACAATAAAAATTAAAAATAATACATTTTTTTTCGTTAATTTGGTGTTTTATTTGTTTTCCATCTATTTCTCCAAATTCACAAACTTCCGAATTTTCCAATTAACTTCGCCAAATAATCTATCTAACACTATTGTCCGGCAAATGTTGTGGACATAATGAACGTAATATATTTTTCCACAGTTTTCCCCCACAAAGTACAGAGCGATAAGAATACCTAATAACTTTCATCCGTTGCAAAAAAAGTTACAGAGGATTTGTCACGTTGTACATTAGTCGGGGAAATAAACCTCTTTGAGGCAGAAAACGTCTTCATTTTCAAAATAACAAAAAGAGCAACGTGTTGTTCAGTTCTTTTGTTCACGTGAAATTATTATTATTATTTTTTTTAATTTCCATAAAAATCTAAATTACTTTTCAACTAGAACGTTTACATGAATAAATTCATGTATCAGTTATTTTTTTCATTTAATTTTAAATAAAACAATTTCTTTTTAAATTTTCCTTTACTTATTATTTCCCCACCTTCCTCATCCCCTTCTACTTCCCCTCCACAATACATTCAGCCTCATAACATTCCTCAATTGGGTATGCCATAGTCTCTCTGGCTCCAGACGGTTGGGAGCAGTTGGGACTTTTGTGCGGTATTCATATAAAAAAAAAAACTAATTTTTTTTTAGTTTTGTCTGAAAGGCAAATATATAAAATACCCCTCCTCGCAGGTTACTCGGCATATTGTGTTTGATGTATGTTAAAAATCATACGTAACAACTACTGCCAGGAGCGCCACCACGACGGGATATGTATACCACATAGTAGAACAGACGTGTTGGTTCAGCACAGCTTGACACGGGGTATGGTACTGCTAAATGACATCTCTCTGATATCTTCACACAAACCTTGAATGTTTCAAGAGACACCCAAATATGTCAAAATTAAATTTTATGCACTTCCTACACCAGTATACACTTGCCCTGACGATGGAACGGTTCTTCCGAAACCGGTAGGCGTGTAAAATAAATGTGGTTAAAAGAATGTTTAAGTGTTTCATTTAATTATAATGTATAACCACAACGTGATAGCTTCGTACAATGGTATTGAATTTTATATTGAGATGTATTTTTTTGTCTTTATTACTGTTCATGTCCATAGAAAATAGATGCTGTCTTTTGTACACAAACAAAAATGTTATCATATTTTGGTCATGTAAAGTTTTGTTTTGTTATGTTTAGTGTATGTGTACGTTTTAATTAATTGTGTGTTTGTATAAGTTTATTATTGATTATGCATATTAAGAAACATACTCGTATAGTTTTCTTGGTCCATTGGTCAAAACGTCGTTTGCTTCCATATAATTATCTACATTGCATTTAATATGTTTAAAGCCTTTCAATTTGACTTCCCTAAAATGATGAATCTTCATAATTGGACGGACAAAGGTTTCTTATATTTGTAGAATAATTTCTACAATAAAATTAAATTGGAGGGAAAAATAAAAGAAAGAAATGAGTAAGA
The DNA here is from genome assembly GCA_022606495.2 of Halesus radiatus. NCBI lineage: Eukaryota > Metazoa > Arthropoda > Insecta > Trichoptera > Limnephilidae > Halesus > Halesus radiatus. The sequence continues at coordinate 82,988 of JAHDVE020001351.1, forward strand.
ATAAATAATTGCTTGATATCTCATTATTGCATTGGAGAAAGACCACCATTTTTAATCGAAAGTTGCTTGACATGGCTTTAACCGTATCAGGTGACAACATCTGAATAGCCAGGTGTTTTTCAGCCATCGTGATTCACATTTTCTTTCCTTCTCCACTGCCTTTAGCCCCACAACATAAATCAGTTTGGAACGCCATAGTTCCACTGGCTTCGGACAGTCCGGAGCAGTTGTGACTCTTGTGCGGTATTCAAATAAAAACACAAATGCAAATAAAAATAACTAAAACGAAAACATCATTGAGGTCATAGATCTTCCAAAGTTCAACTATCTGAAGTTTTCCTGTTGCCAACGTTCCAAGGTTTACCTCCGCTTCTGCTTGGGAATTCTGGCAGGCTTTCTCCCGGGAAAAGCGGGTTAGTAGTTACCCAACTATTTTTTGGGTAATTACTTGTTGGGGGAACATTCTTTAACTTTTAATTAATTAAAAGAAATACCACGCCGCGTCATTTGGGCATATCGTCCTGTTTATGGCAAAGGTCAAACAAATATAACTAGCGCAACAAAGCAATTTTCCCAGCTTAAGGTATTCATCAAAAAATATAAAAAAGATTTTTATGACTCTTGAACAAAGGCTTTTGGGTCTCTCCAGGATCTTTTATTTTATGCTGTAGAAATGAAATTCCTGAGGCCTGTGTATGATAAAACCATGTATGACCGTATCCAAAGTGTTGAAATCCGATAAGAATTAGTAATAAAGTAATGAATAAGATTAAGAAAGAGAGGCTTAGATGGTTTGAGCAAATATAGTGGATAAACGAAGAAATTAGTGTACGAAGAATATACCATGAGAAAGACATGGTACAATAAATGAATCAAATACTCAAGAATAACAGAAAAAATATATACGAACATATTTATGTGTAGTGTGGGTCAATTCAAAGTTATGTGGTGTTCTATCCTATCTGCCTAACTCCGTGGGAAAACAGCGCAGGCGTGATGGTTAGTCACTTAGTTTGCTTAGCTTTCTAAATAGATTTTAAAAATTATCTCTTCTTTTTCCGATTTATATTTTTCCATCGGAGGTTGGATATCATCGAAAAAATCTTTACATACAGATTGCAGCAATCTAAAAACTCGTCGAAACTACTTGTACCAGTGGCGTAATTATAAAAAAACTTTCATCGTTCTTCTCCCAGATTATCAGTTAGGTATGCTTCCATTTATCACTCCCATGATGTATCTGAGAGGTTCGATAAACCAGAAATGGTACACGCGCCGTACTGCCAATTTTTTTTATGTCGTTGTACAGAATTCACCGAAATCAAGAGGCTAATGTCATGTTATGTGTGAAATCCGTTGGGTTGGTCACCCGGAAGATCGCCGACGCAGCAGAAGAGTTCAACGGAGGACAGTGTCGCCAACTGTGGTAGAGATGCAACCATTTGGTGCTACAAAAGTCGTTACCTTAGTTCATGTAATTCAGTATATTGCTATCAGTCAATTGTGTCAATAAATACAATCTGCGTCGATCCACGTCTTGTCATTTCTCTACGCTTTAAAAACGCTGACGCGGTAAACAGACAAATACTCAAGTCATTCGGAGTTGCAGTCTGCAGGTTGAAGATTGTCATGATGATTGCCAACTTCTGATCAGAAAGGAACCAGCAAAGAACGATTTAAAGTACTATGTATCTCTGATTTGATTGAACTTTGTTGGTATTATTTATGAAAATTTAACAAAAAATACAATTATTACGAATGTTGTGTATAAAAATACGGTTTCATCATTTTATAATCAAGTGATTTCCCCTTTGGACCCTTTTCGATCAACTTTTGCATGCAAATAAGATTTTATATAGAGCGATCCAAAATGCTTAAGAAGCACTAGGGAATAAATTCTTGATAAATCAATTTTCTCTTTGACAGGCGAAAATCCTCTATTTCATAAAAAAGGGAACAAAAAAACATTATCGACCTTTCAAAACATTATTTCAATTTGGTTTTCGCAAAGCCAAGATAAATTGTTTTCTAAAGAATGACATTAAATCGTGTTACAACTATGAATTGCTCAGTGGGCGGCTAGAAGTATTCAAGAATACGGACCTTTTACTCTTTTATTAAATTTAATAAGACTTATTTGTTTTTTTTCTGTCCGATACTTTTGACGACAATAAATCATTCGTTTCATTTTCAAAATATATTGTTGAGTATTGAGTTTAAAAACTTTTATTTTCCATCGAACACCTATCTTAGCTTTAAAAATAAATAATCTTCTTAATATTTTCATAAGAAGCAATCACTTAGTGGTTTGACATCGTATTAAATAAAACAAACACTTTGTTATAAACCAAGAATACATACTATATATTATTTAATGTTCTCTCCCTCTCACACATAATACATGTCTATTGTCGTCTCCCTCCAATATTTTGTTCTCTTTTTTTTCTCTTTTGTATTATTTCTATTTCACTCTATTGTGTTATGTAACTATATATAACCGATAGCTCTGTATTATTCTTTAGTTATTATATGTTCCCTGACTAAGCATGAGCTAAGCGAAACCGGTTGGCGAAAAATAAAATGTATTCGTTGTTTGTAACAAAGTGTTTGTTTTATTTAATCTTTTAAAACATTCGTTCTTTATCCGCTACATAATGAAAGCTTTCCAAACTGTTTTCGCTCTCTGATTCTTTACTATCTTTTGATTTCAATAGTTTTCCACTCGGACATCTCTGAATTTAAAGATTTACAGCTTGGCTGAAGGTCATCCAAAAGACATACCCTGTCATTTACAATTTAACCTTTTAAAATTTGTATAAATAATCAACAGTTTTGAGCTAATCTCCGCCCCATTAGACTTTTATTGTGACACTAAAGGTCTAGGCGCCCCCGTGGCTGCCGGCTGCGTTTTATAGTCGCTCCTGATTTATCTCGGAAACATTGGGAAGTTATTAATTTTCCCGGTGTAAAAATAGCATAAAATAACCGCAATAATTTTTAGGTTACATTTATAAAAATCATATAATTTTAGTGTGGCCGTTTCGAGCTTAAATCAAGTTTATAATAAAAAATCAAATAAAAACCAAATATTTTATGTTCAAATCTCTCACGTTGTTCTAAATTAACCCAAAAGCATCGGTCATCGGTCGAAGGCGTTTGCCACATGTGCTTGTTAAAAGACCTTTGCCTGTTAAAAGTGTCCCAGATTGAATGATTTACAATGTTATTCGTTGAACTATGGTGATTGTAAACAATATCGTAAACGACCGAGCTAGACAATTCAAACTCAAACTTAATGGTGAATGTGCTATTTTGGAGCCTTTAATAGCTGCAAAGATATAACCTTGAACGTTGTACCACAACCGCAATCCGCAAATTAGATTTCGTGGCTACCAAGAAAGGCGCAATAGGAAATAAAAACATTTGACAAGAAGATCTTCTGCTGTCACGGCGACCTGAGTTCTGACCTCCAGTTCACGGAGCAGATCCGGTGCATCGTGCGGCCCACGGACGTGCCCGACAAAGCTGCTCTGCGACCTGCTGTGGCCCGACCCCGACAAGGATACCACCGGCTGGGGCGAGAAATAGACGACACGCTGATGTGCTCTTTCCAGATCCTGAAGCCGGCCGACGAGCGTCAACACCAAGCGTCCCGTCACCAACAAAGACAAAAAAGATTTGGAAGAAAGGATTAGTACCCCCGGCCCTAGTCCTCACCCGCCGCCCAACTTCACATAACTCCTATCATTTGTATTAGCGTCTTGCAATATATCGTAAGGAATACACTTAGCTTTTTTTTTTTTTTTCAATTAATCATGTATGAAAACTTACACCAAGCCGTATTTAAGTTTTATAGTCTAACTGCATCTCTTTATATGGTCTATAAATAATGTTTAATGATAGTGTCCAAAAAAAAAAAAAATTCATTAATATAGGAATAATGTAAGAATAGGAAGTGAAATTTGTACAGCGCCCTTAAGGTGATTTTTCACAAAAACGGCGCTATAAAAGTCATCCGATTATTATTATTATTAAAGCTATGTGAATACTGCATAAGAGAACTGGGTGAAAGCAGAGGGACTATGACATCCTCGATTAGGGTATGTTGTGAGGCTGATGGTAATGGGGAGAAGAAGGAAATAGAAAAGAGGTAGATGTGGAAGCTGACTATTAAGAATGTGCCGCAAATGTACTATGTAATAATGAATTAAATAAAGTCACTTTGAATAAAGATCTCTAGAAACACCACGTGTATGATAACGATAACCAACGATACGTGTAGACTGCACTTATTGAAATGCTATCTGCGAGCCAGCTCAACCATTACACCGCTGGTTAAGGCAATGTCAACATATTGCGGTGGTGTTGGAAACAATTTTAGATTCTCCTTAACATAATGTACATTAATGTAAGTGCGTACTATATATATATTTTTAACGTGAATACCGCACAAGAGTCCCAACTCCTCCCAAGCATCTAGACCCAGTGAGACTATGGCATCCCCAATTGGGGAATGTTGTGAGGATAAAAGTATTGTGGAGGGGGGAAGGAGAGGGGAAAGAAGAAGGTGGGGAAATACCTGGCTATTCAGATCTGGTCACCAAACACAGCTAAAATCCATTTCAAGCAGCGTTTCAATTCTGAATGGTGGTCTTTCACCAGGGTTATACTGAGAGTATCTTCCATTCTAGAACGTGCGCAAATACACTTAATATTATTTTTAAACTAATTAATTGAGAAACAGCACAAATTAATTAAATAACATTTAGTTGCGCACCGCGGGATTTGAACCCGCGACCTTCGGAATCGTAGTCGAGAGCCTTACCCCTCGACCATAGAGGCCGTCATATGAAAAAAATACGAATGGGAATGAACCACACCAAGCATGTTGAAACGCAAATTATTATTTTTTTTATATGGTAACATAACTCGGTTTTCGGTTTCCCGTCTTAGTTGCTAAGTGTAATCATAAAAAGCGTAGTGTTTCTTCTAGTGATTTCTTTCACCTATCGAAGGATGACTTTCTTTTGAGAAATTATTTGAGGCTTTTTCGGAAAAGCCTTAAAGTAACATGGAACTCGCACATTAACGAAATTTAAAAAAAAATCACCAGGTACGTGTACTTCTTTAGAAACATCCTTAATATCCTAAGCAGGAATGTAATTTAAAAGTGTATTACGATTTGTATACATCACAAATAGAGCACGGGATAACTGGATGGAGATCTGCTTTGGGTACTCACACAGAACGGCTCAATATACCCCAACATGGAGTTTTAAAGCACTTTTGAAAGTTCCGGTTAGAACCCCGTTAGAGAAAATATTTAAAAGCTTTTTAATTTTTAATGTACGAAAACCCCAATAAAAAAATTAGGTTTTTATAGATTGAACTCCCAAATCGAATCACAAAACCGAAAAGACACAGAAAAGAAAAAAGATAACGGTAGCAGCTGAGATTCGTATCCAGTACCTCACGGTTTATCTAATCTGAATGAGTTTTTAAAATACATATTATTTAAAAAATATATTTGAATACTTCACTCCCCAACATAAATACTTAACCAGGGTAATAAGTCAAAATATGCTGGATATTCGCAAATTAAATACACCTTTTGAACTGAGAAACATTAAATTTCATGCAGCTAAATTTTATAATGCCCTATTGAATCAATTTTTTTTAAATACTGAAATTAATATTATAATAATACTTGGATGATTTGTATAGCGCCGTTTTTGTAAAAAAATCACCTCAACTACGTTATAAACTAAATTTAAAACACGACTAAGAGAACTAATTGATAATCAACATGCAAAAATTATGAAGACAGTGCTAGATAACTAAGTAGTTAATACAAAAGAAAAATGCAGGCCGCCTCAGAATAGGAAACCAAAGTGAGGACTGCGAACACTGACTTTATTCCTATATTGTACTTACATATTCTTTATATAAAGTGCTTATTACTTAGGTCATATTCATGTACAATCTTTAGTTAAATAGAATCTAATAAAAAAATTCAAAAACATTATTCAAATCAAACCTAACCAATAATCCATATGAAACTCAAGGTCCCAGGCAATGTTCACTATTCACGCATCAACCATATTGTACTTCCTTCGACACTCGATCCATACACTCCTCAGAGGGAGGGCTCCCATCCCTTTAAGCGTCACTACCGTCGCCGTGTTGTTTTAGGCTGACTACTTTATGTCGGGATGTGTGTGTGTTTTGAGAATGCCGCGGGCGAACCAGCCACCTAACGTTGCCACCTGAACGCTGCGAAGCCTTCGCTTATTATTATTTCAATATGTTGTTTGTTATTTATGTGTCAGAATGAGGGAATATCAATTTCTTTTCTATCGGAAAGTAGCATTTGTCTTGTATTTTTAATGCGTTTCTGCCACATTGTCTGCGAGATAAAAGCCGTCATCGACCCTATTTTATAAACACACCCGATAATATCAAAATTTTCGTCCCCTTTTTTTATTCTGATATCGCTTTGACAAGGCACCTCTAAGCTTCCCTGTCCTGTGGTACTTCAGCGGCTTCAGTTCATTGCAGGCCTAGCCTCTCCCTATGTTAAATTTGGAAGCAGAAATATGGGAATGTCAAAAAAATCTTAATTCATTTATATTCATGCATCGTCTCATATACGAGTATATGTATATTTTATAATCTTATTGTGACTTCTGACATGACCACACTTAAATATTCCCTTAGTTAATCATGCCATTACCTTCCCTGAGCGACACATACATACATCTTCTTACATTCCCTTGCAAGTGTACTATTTTCCTGGCACTCTTTTCATCCCACATGCGCTGTTCACGTCAGAACCATGTTTTTGTAGACTGCATTATGTTGTGATCTGCTGAAATATACCTTTTCCGTCATTTTTAACGTTAATCGTTAACAGTGAAATAAAATACACCGTGAGTATACCACGAAAAGAGGCCAAGTCAAAGTCTTTGTCCCTTGACAAACTAAATTCCTTTTCATAGACACAAACTTAAGCTCGGAAGCTGGGATAGTTTTTTTACGTACATGACATAAAATACACATATCCTAACTTGGGAAACTGTGAGCCTGCATTCACGAAAAAATTCTCAATCTCAATCTGCCATCATAAAAGGTCTTTGACTTGCCCACTTTCCGTTGTATGCTCACGGCAGGCTTATGAGACTGAAATAAGTGAGGGGGAAAAGAAACGAGGAAGCGAGTGGTTTAGAAGTATCTGGCTATTCAGACCTAGTAACTGAACACAAAGATACACCATTTCGATTCTGAAAAGTGATCCTTCACCAAAATGACACCTATGAATAAATTCTTCACCTTGGGAAATACGGGGTTATTTAAAATGATGGACTCAATTTTGCACGTTTTGCTCTGATAAAAAAATGCACTAATTCAAATGCACAATTCATCTTTAGGTGTAAACACAGAGTACTAAAACATATTCTTAGAGAGATCGAGACGGTCAGGCACGCATCGGATGGATAAGCGAAAAAAACTCCCAATATTCCGATATCCCAACCACTATGCTATCAGCATGTAAGAATTTATACACACACATATACATACATTTTTTTTCTTTTCTTTCTGCCTACTTATTTAAGTACGCATATCTATATTTTCCCGTAAGTATATATTTAAAAAAAAACAGGCACAAACACACGCCACAAAATGCAGGACATCACGCGCGACGTCACTGAAGTTTGGTATTGTTTTGACGCGAAATGGCTGCTTGGCGGCGCGGGAACTCCAGCGATCGTGTGCGCAACTATTCTCTTTCAATTGCAATGGAGATTATTCACAAATAACGTATAATTCTGGAAAAATAGCTGTACGAAATTGAGTACATCATTTTGAATAACCCAGTAGTTTAAAACATAATTAAAAATAAAAAATAACACAAGAAAAATACGACAAGTGCAAATGTTTTGTGACCTGTCAATTCGGGCCATGAATTTCGATTTCATCTCCATTTATTTTATTTTATTTATTTTATCCTCATTTCGATGCACAAAAAAGTATTCACAAAAAGACAAATGTTCATGAGATCAGAAAACAACTATTTTTTGCTTTTGTTTTAAGTTCTTCGCAAAAATAAATAAATATATCTTGAGTTATAAATTGAATTCGTAATAATGACTTTCCTTCTTTTAAATAAAAAAAAATATATATATATGTTTGACCTCACTTAATATTTTGTTTTGTTTTTTGAAGTATATTGGGGATACCTCTTATGTTTTGTGTCACCAGACGTTTTCAGTTTTTTTGTGATTGGATTTGAAAGGCTTGCGTTTTTAATTATTTTAACCGTTTAATATTTAAATACATAAAATTGGTTTTTTAAAAATTTAATGTAAATCAAATTTAATAATGTTATTATTAAGTTCTGCAAGTATTTTTAGTTTTTATTATTGTGACAGCTGTTTCGGCGTTAAAGGCCATTTTCAAACTCCGAAACAGCTGTCACAATAATAAATACTAAAAATACTTGCAGAACTTAGTAATAACATTATTAAATTTGATTTATATTAAATTTTAAAAAAAATTAAATGGAGTTCCACGAATTAAACACAAAAACAATTAATATATTAAATTGATTCTAAAATGTATTGTTTAACCTAAAAGTAGTTGAAAGGGGAGAAAACTAATGATTTGGTAAATAATCATTGTGATACGCTAGCGCCATGTGATAATCGCAGTTCTGTTGATAATACATAGTGCGTGATACATTTTGTGTTACCAGCCTTTTATGAAACAAGCTGACTAGCATCACAAATACAAGAACTTAAGATCGATGGGTCATTATGTTTATATGTTTACATGCATGAAATTACATATATTCTAGATTATTTCTTGTGTTACGGATAGAATTGATTATAGTGAGTATTCCATCGATTTCATTTCGTTAACATGGAATGACAATATATATGAGAGAGAGAGAGAGCGGTATATTTTCATTGGCTCTCAGGGCTAGAACAAAAGAGTACTAAGTCAGAGGCTACATAAGTTTCCATTCAAATCCCCATGAAAGGCGATTCTAGTATGTATTCTTAATTCTATATTTAATAACAATTTATAAAGTTCATTGACCTAACTATCCTTAGGTAACTGAGTGAAACGTCTTTAATTTTTTTTTATCCATGAAAACAGGGTCAAACTAACGACGAGTGATCTTGCACATTTTCCCTAGAAAATAAATCTCAAGGAAATGAACATTTGTTTGCAAAAGAAAAGATTTCCTGGATAGGAAAACTACTTCTCTACTCGGCAACACGAAGACGAGTTTATCAACAAAACGTTAAGAAGAACCCATCGATCTTTCTAAGACAGTGCTCAAATAAATGATTTAAAAAATAAAAATGAAAACAAGGGAAAATAGAAAACAATTTTTGTAAAACTATGCCATTCACTGCTACCTTTTTGTTGTTGTTAATCCATCGATTTAGAATATTTAGATGGTAAATGAATTTAATATTATATATTCTAAATATTATTCTAACAAGTTAAAAGAGTATTTCCTTTTTTGCACAAGATAACAAATAAGCTGAGTCTATTTATCCAAGGGATGTGTATATCGTACTATTATTATTTGTAAATAGAGCCAGGGAACATTTCTCCCTCTTCATGTGTTAACTGAGAGTGTAATAAATGGGGAGAATGTCCTTTCTACATAGTGAATAGGCTGATTATCGTTACTGTGAGGCTTTAATAATATGTCTGTACAGATAACACTGAATAATATGTTTAAAAATAATTTATAATTTCATTTAACATGCAAATAGCGACGTGCACCTTGCAACCCCCTCCCCTTTACAACTTCTCTGAGCAATGACTATGCCCTTCGGTGTTATCATCAGCCGAAACAAATATTAAAAAAACGAGTACTTGACGGTAAATAATGCAAATGGGCTAAATGTGAAACTTTCTTGTCATGAGATTTACTTCATAACAACGAATGTGAATGAAGCAATAATATCTAACGAGATATTGTTGTGTGATTATCTATACTATCTGCTATCACTCCCCGTGATGGTGAGTCGTATGGTTTACTCTCGGGTAGGTATAATTCGTTGTAGTGATATATTCGTACATATATATGTAAATATGATATATTTCAATGTATTGTTTTCAGGACACATGTACGTTTTGACTAGTAAATTATTCATTAGTATATTATACACAGCCAGCACTTTGTCTGTGAAAGTATGGAAGAAAGACATTGACAGCTTGATTTATGGGAGGGGTGGCAAAACTCTCCTAACAACTCTATCAACCTTTCAATTTCGACAAAAGTTTTTTTGCAATTTCTTCGGGCGAAATTAAGAATGTATGGAAATTATTTTTTATTGAAATTAATTATAAGATGTTCGAAAAATATACCCAGCGGAACTATGAAAAAAATATTAAATTTTCGAAATTGAGTTGATAGTTATTTTTCGGTCTCATAAATATAGCAGACATATCTACTTGATTACATGTTGAAGCCTAAAAGTTTCATGATAACTGCCTAATCACATTTTTGAAATTCATGACAGTTATGGCCTTATATTCGTGATTTCACTGATTTTTGGATGTACATGTACAGAAACGGTAAAAAAAGTGATGCATATATTTCCAATTTTTTTTTAAATATCATATTTACTCAATTCGTTAACTATTTTGTATTTGTTTTAAAGATGTTTCGAAAATTGTTATTTGACGGTGAGTAAAAGTTTTTCTTTATCCCCGCGTTGATGATGATGGACTTCGAAATCAATACGAGTTTTATGTAATTATAAAAATTTGACATTTTTATAATTACATCTTTTATGTAATTATAAAAATTTGACATTTTTATAATTACATCTTTTATGTAATTATAAAAATTTGACATTTTTATAATTACATCTTTTATGTAATTATAAAAATTTGACATTTTTATAATTACATAAAAGATGTCACTTCCGTATAAACCAACAAAAATATGAAAAATAAAATTGGAAAAATCGGAAGACGTTAACTCTTTGACTCAATTTCCTACTAATATATATTTTTTTTCACAGCTCACGCGATGGATAGAAATATTCTGTAAAAATACGAAAGCGATTATGTGAAAAGTGAATTTAACAAAGATGTGTCATCTTAGGAATGCACAGAAACCTATGAAAATATGAAAAACAAAACTATAAAACAAATTAATCGATTAAACTAATGCGAATTTCGCACGTGCAAGTGATAAGACTCCTTATCACGCTGAGTAATCGTTTCATCTCGCTGGCAACAACATATTAAAACATGGAATGAATATGCGTCTGTTACAGTATGTGTGACTAATAATAATCAATAGATAGAAAATCTGTGGAGAGATGTGGAGAAATGTAGAGAAGTAATGAAATCAAGATTTGTAATTGACTATGAATTTTAGAGTAGTTTTAATTTAATTTATGTCAATTTAATAAAATTTAATAAATTTGTTTTGTATGTACTCGGATGTACTTGAATGTACTTTTTGTATGTATGTAAGGAAATATATAGTTTTAGAGGTTTGAAAATAGATTTGATCAATAGTAAAAAAAATCGCATTTTTGGACTTAGATAACTTTTGAATTGCACCCTCCAAATGAAAAATCAAGACATGTTTTAAAATATATGTCCCTATAAGATCCAATTTATTGTCAATTAGTTTTTTTTTAATATCAGAGAGAAAAATTTAATAATTTTTTGTACCAAGAATATAGAAAATTCTAGAAACCAAATTTACCTTATTTTCTGAATTTTTTTTTCTGAGGTAAATCAGTCTCATGGACATTCGCTCAATGTGACAAGAAATTCTTTATTATAGCGAATGGAATGTCGCAATAGCAAAAAATAAACATTTTAGCATTCTACCCATACCTGAGAAAATCCGTAAACCAGGAGGTTGTTTTTCCGTTGTGATTTATTAATAATTTATTACTTTAAAACTGAACTTTTTTGCTTAGCTTGTAACCAACGTTATATCAATGTCATGAAAATGAAAATATTTTTTCACAGAAATCTAGCTCTTTAATACTGTTGGTATTAATATGGGATTTGTGGGATCAGAGCAAATAACATAAAATTATCATATTCATAAAAAGAACAAAACAATTTTTTTTTGCTTTTTACTGCAAACTGAATATTTCAATATATTATAGCAATTTATTTATTTATATTTAATTCCTTGTTGTTTAGAATTTATCTATTTTAATTTATTTGTAAATGTAAATAATTATTATCAGTAATCTCAAATAAAATCATGTTTCAAAAAAGTACCTACTCTTCTTTTGCCAATAACATTCTAATGTAGGTAATATCAATGACAAATAGGATTTAAACAGTAACTTCAATGTCATGCAATGTGCAGTGTTTTCTAATATATGTGTTCTGTGCGTGCAAAGCCATATCATCTCAGCCCAAAACATTGTAATTTAACGTTTTAATCTGGAGTGCCCTACCACGTAAGTATGTTTTCTGTATAATGTACATATGGTAATAAGATAAACCCTAGCAAGTAGTATTTGTACAGCGCCCTTGAGGTGATTTTTCACAAAAACGGCGCTATACAAATCATCCAAGTATTATTATTATTATTATTATTATCTATTCTTACATTATTGTGTTCTAATTTTTATCATTAATATCATACTTGAGATTATTATTTTTAGTATTCTATATATTCCTATGGTGAATACGAAATATGTTTTTTTAATTCATTGATGATTGATTTTTATTTTCTATTTTATTCAGCATATCGATGGCCCAGTACTAAACTGCAACTAAGATCCATTGTGATCCGGCCTCCGAGTAGTATCCACTGGTAGAGTAGATACTTCGTAACAGGTCAATCATAAAAAAAAACTTCAGAAAAATACGCAGTCTCCTGCATGCATACATCCGTCCCGGACGAGATATTTATTTCTAATGGTGATTGGAAGGTATCATAGAAGATGCCTCCATCTTCTGGTGACAATTCCTTCAGCCGGTGACATTTACAAGGAGTGGTAAATTAGGTAGGTAATGGCACGGGATTTAGTATTGAGGTTTTACTATCCATCGTAGACTTAATTCGCAATACCTACATTATTTAGCTAACACTATAGCGCGAACAATAGTCTTCTATTGCTCCATTATGCAGCTACTGTGAATCTATTATAAAACGGTTCAATGATAGTAAACACCTCTTCTTTAAAGGATAACTTCATAAATGCCGTTGAAATGAAAACTCTGAGGTGTGTTAAAAATGAGGAGATCCGGAAAGAATGCAAGGCGTATGTAAGCGTAATGGTTAAGATTAAGCGCTTAGATGGTTATGACATGTAGTATGAATAAACAAAGAAATAAGTGTGACGAGAATATATGACGCGAAAGTTATTCGTATAAGAAGTCGGGGATGCTTGAAGAAGACATGGCACGATCAACTAAATCAAAGACTTGAGTCGGGTCATGTCAAGAGTCAGAATAACAGAAGAGTGTCCGAGACATCATATAAAAGTGAATGAAGCAAAGTGTGTGTCGTGGCGGAATTGCGTAGCGGTCTATCCTCCATGCCCACCCCTGCCGTCAAATGGCGTGATTGTTGGTCGGTTATTTATAACATCAAAAATAAATAATGATAAGTTCTTTGCTCTCCTGTTAAATCGGTATTTTGATTCGATACAGTCTACTACTAAATCACGGGAACAGAACGGAAGTTACACAAGTCAACTTAAGTAAGTAACGTAAGTTAAATAATTTCATTTTTGCGACAACAAAATGAAGTTACGAGAGTCACGTGTGCGTACGAGTGCCATTACACAGCGGATGCCTTCAAATTGGTATCAGATTCACACAGTTTGCTATCTAACCGAGTAAAATGAATAATTTACTTAAAAAGTTACACGTCACAAACTAGGCACCGTAGTTCGCGGGGCTAAACCAAACACAGCTCGGTATAAATTAAATACTTCCAGGACTTAAAGGCTTCGGTATTTTTTCATCCTTATCACAAACACTGGGGGCGCAAAGTTTATTTCCAGATGGGAAATTGAAATTAATGCCAACGCTCGGGACGTGCCTGCTAGTATCGGGTGTGCCGCGAGATAATGTATTAGGCCTTATTCACAGGACAACTTTTGCTAGGACGGAGGAAATGTCTTTCTGAATGCCTACGTTTTTCGTTCGTTTTTAATGTGTTTGTGACTCTAAGTAAATGGATTCAGAACGGCCCAAAATAATTCTTCCATTGTGTAAAACATTAACATTGAAAACACGAATTTCTCTCTCGGAAAATATATATATATATTTTTTTTAAATTTATTTATAAAACATAGTACACAAAATATTAATCGACGTCTGTCTTACTGGGAAATTACTTTGTCGAGAAAGGCGTAGGCTTCATAAATTATATAGTCAGATTAAATAAAAGAGTAATGATTTTTTTTTATAGTTAAGTTAACAGAAGATTTAAAATGAAATAAAGTAAGAATAATCCCATGAATGTAAATACTAATAAAAATGGAGAATGAAAAGAAAAGTTGACATAAAACAAACAAAAGAACGATGTCATATGAAAGACAAATTTTAAATTAGTGGAGAAGGGGTACGCGACGTCACGCAAGCATCACATGGTAACACAGAATGTATCCACGAAACAATGGGTTTTGATGAGATGGTTTTTTTTGCACTTTGAAATTACGATTTAAATTCTACCTATAATTATAAATCCCGGAAAAAATCCGTAATTTACGATTTCCTCCCTGTAACACGTAACTTGGAAACTTCAAAGAAATGTCGAATCAAAGAGACAGGTCGACCTAACAGCAAGCTTCAACTACAAGCTACAACAATTCCCAACAACAAGCTTCAGCAACCAGTTTCTACCACAAAGCCAATCAACCAGTTCTAGCAAGCAAATCCAGCAACTAGCTGCAAGTTTCAACCCCGTTAACCATTGGTGGGGAGCTATGTAGCTACCTGCTAAACGGCCACTAATAACAGATATTTCACAGCCATTAAACACATCAATAATAGCGATGGTAATTCCATCTACATATCCTATAAATTTGCCGATAGCACTAACATTTTCATTCTCCTCCTGTTTGGTTAAATTAGATTATCTGTCTTTATTTAATATTTAAATCATTTTACTTGTCTTGTGCTCTAATCCGTAT
The DNA here is from genome assembly GCA_022606495.2 of Halesus radiatus. Lineage (NCBI taxonomy): Eukaryota > Metazoa > Arthropoda > Insecta > Trichoptera > Limnephilidae > Halesus > Halesus radiatus. The sequence goes on from JAHDVE020001351.1 coordinate 98,146, forward strand.
TGTGCAATTTAATCATAAGTTTTTATTTATTTATTTGTAAGAAACAAACAGCTTTTAATACAGATTTATATACATAGGAAGTTTTACAAAAGGTAAGCCAACAAAGTTTCTTATGCTAAAAGTGGTTAAGTAAATATGTTTTATTACAAAAACAAAATAAGAAGTAAAGGAGGAGAGGAAGAGGAAGATAGTATCGGGACAGGAGATGCTCTCGACACATTTTATAGGCGTGCATCACAATTTGTGGTCGTACGTATTATTGCGGTTCGATATTTTGAAAGGGTATTGTGGAGAATGTCGATATTGTGAAATTGTGCGTTATATTGGGCACAAATACGGGAATTGGAGTTTATAAAGTTAATGAGTTCTGGCGAGTCCAGGATATTATTAATAATTTTAATAATAGTCTTACAATAGATCAACTCCCGTTAGACATTTGTTAGTCTTTTCAATAACCTGATCCACGCTCTCTTAATAATCTTAATACACGTAACGTATTGGAGTAAATTTACATATAATCCTCAAATAATCTTTGATTTCTAAAATGGTGAACTCCTGATATTATATTTTCATTCTTGACCCCAATCGCGGATTTTTTCCATTGAATATTTGGCCCTTATTGCGGATTTTTAACATCGAATATTTTGCCTTAATTGCGGATTTTTTCCATTGAATATTTTGACCTAATTGCGGATTTTTTACATTGAATATTTTGCCTTAATTGAGGATTTTTCCATTGAATATTTTGACCTGATTGCGGATGTTTTCCATTGAATATTTTGTCCTAATTGCGGATTTTTTACATTGAATATTTTGCCTTAATTGAGGATTTTTCCATTGAATATTTTGACCTAATTGCGGATGTTTTCCATTGAATATTTTGTCCTAATTGCGGATTTTTTACATTGAATATTTTGCCCTAATTGCGAATCACATCACTCGTTAAGACATTTACATTTTTTTTACAGTTAATTGCATTATTCGCACTAATTGCGGATTTTTTACATTGAATATTTTTCCCTAATTGCGAATCACATCACTCGTTAAGACATTAACATTTTTTTTACAGTGAATTGAATTATTCGCACTAATTGCGGATTTTTTACATTGAATATTTTGCCCTAATTGCGAATCTCATCACTCGTTAAGACATTAACATTTTTTTTACAGTTAATTGCATTATTCGCACTAATTGCGGAAAATAAATAATTATAATACTTCCAATATGTAAAAAAGGCGACTAGTCCTCAATAACACATTTCATAAATTAATGCCCACGGGAGCACACATAAAATCACAAATTCTCTATAAATTGGTCACTCAAACATAAAGATTATCGCGATTACTCGTCCAGAGCAAGTAACCCTATTATTATTATTATTATAATTTAACAATAATAATCTCCAAATTAATTAATCAGCATTATCATTAACGTGGTCATTAAGACGAAACAGAATTATTTAGAACGATAGAAATGACAGAAATATTTATTTTGGCTTTAGTTTCTATTATTGGAACAATACAATATATTTATTTTAATTCAAATAAATCGTGCTAAGCAAAACTGAATGTACTTACTCAAACCGATTATAGATTTTGTTTAAAAAAATCGCTTTCTTAAAAAAAAACAACGAATATAAAAAACAAAATGGAAATCAGCCGAGCATCAGGAATTGAATCAAGGGTAAGTAGTAACACTTTCACAATATAAACGAGTTTGATTATTACAAACACATGAAGATTTTAGTCAGTGCAACTTATTTGAACACCCAAACCTAAACGACCTAGCAAAAAATACTCATACTACCGGAGGTTGATGTTCATAACTGGCAACACATGTACTTAAATTTTCTATTATTGCTTATTACGTTGAATTTCATCACCATCAAATTAAATATAATTTCTATTATTGCATTTTCATTTGACCTTGGTGTACGCAACACACAAATACTGTATTTCGGAGGGAACACCGGTACACATCGACACCTTAATCTGTCAGCAGGAGTTTTGTAGAGGTGTAGAATATAGGTCAATAAAGGCGAAATAACTTTCTCACGTCATTGAGAATAGATAATTTTTTAATAATGACAGACAGTTATTTTTAATTCCTATATTATTGAGTTTTCTAATCAATATATTATGATTAACGGTATAGAACGCCTTTTTTAAGTCTAAGAAAATAGTTAGACTTTTCATATTTGAGTCAAGATTACTATATATATTTCTGGTTAGATTAAATAAAGCATCATCTGTACTAAGACCTGATCTAAAATCATATTGATTTGAGGACAAAAGTGCCTTAGACTCTAGGAACTCTAGGATTTGTATCTTTATTATTTTTTCTAATATCTTTTCAAGTTGGGATATCAGCGATATTGGTCTGTAATTGTGTACTTTAGAAATTGATCCAGATTTAGGATTGGTACAATATTTGAGAGTTCAAACGCGTCTGGGAAAGTGTTTTTTTCTAGACAGGAATTAAATATATGTTGCAGCGGTAAGTATATATGTAGATTAATTGATTTAATTGTAGTGCAGCTCAATTCGTCTGGACCATTGGCTGTATTTGTGTTGAGATTATCAATGTGTTTTAAAATTTCCGATTCGGTTACGCGTTTAAATTTAAAAAAAAAAAACAGGTGTATTTTCAGTGTCAACGTCCATTTGAATAGGTCTGGATGTATTGTTTCTAAATGAAGGATAGTTATTTATTAAATCTGACGCAACATTTGTAAAAAAAATCATTAAATTTATTTGCTATTTTTCCCATATCCGTTAATACTACTTTATCTACTGTTTCAATTTTGTCCGGGAAAGTTTGTACTTTATGCTTTCTATTTGAGATTTCGTTTATGACTTGCCTCGTTTTTTATTAAATATTATCAACTAATTGTAATTGTTTAGTATAGTATTATTGTGTAAATTTCTTTATAAGCATATTTAAAAAAAATCCTGTAAATAATATATTGCTGTCGTAAATTTCCGTTGGGTACGCTTTGTCGTGTAGTATTTCTCATAGTTGTTGTAAAGTTTGTATATTTTGTTGGCTTGCAATTATTAGTCCACGCGTGATCCATGGCTTAATTCTTTTATGTTTTCTTTTAGGTATAGGTGTTAGTTCTAGACTATTCTTAATGTTATTATTTAATATCGCATATAAGGTATTCAATGATTGATTTGGGTCGTCATTAGAAGTAACTGAGTTCCAATTTTCTTTTTTTAAAGAATTATTTAGTATTTGGTAGTTGATTTTTTTTCTCCCCACTTGTTGGTCTTTAGCTATTTTTTTTTTTTTTACATGAATACCGCACAAGAGTTCCAACTGCTCCCAACCGTTTGGAGCCAGTGAGACTATGGCATTCCTAATTGGGGAATGTTGTGAGGCTGAAGGTATTGGGGAGGGAAGGAGAAGGGGAAGAGGAAGGTTGGGAAATACCTGGCTATTCAGATCTGGTCACCAAACACGGCTAAAAGCCATTTCAAGCAACGTTTCAATTCTGAATGGTGGTCTTTCACCAGGGCGATACTGAGAGTATCTTCCACTCTGGAACGTGCGCAAATATACCATATATTAATTTTAAATTAATTAATTTTGAAACAGCACAAATTAATTAATTAAAATTTACTTGCGCACGCCGGGATTTGAACCCGCGACCTTCGGATTCGTAGTCGAGAGCCTTACCCCTCGACCATGGAGGCCGCCATCATCTGATGATCTTTTAAGGAACTGTGACCGTAGAAGGTTGGGAAATGTTCAGTTATATCTATTTTTAAGACAGCAGATCTGGATGTAAAAAAAAATTGGTTTTGAGTAGTATGTGATCTAGGCAAAAGTCAGTTTGGCGACCATATCTAGTGGAACTATTTATATAAGATAGATATCCTTCGCTATATGTAACATTTAGATATTCATTGGTAATTGGGTCTAGAATAGAATATTCTATGTTAATGTTTATATCACCAACAATAAACGAGAAGGGATTGTTGGCAATTATTTTCGGTTATAAGTTCCATGATAAATGATTTAGAGTCTAAGGAAGGAGAGCGATATATGGCAATTAGAGAGTATGTTTTAGTGTTCAGCGTGAAAGATAAATGGATGGTATTTGAATACTTAAAATAAATTAGGGATATTTACTATAACATTAGATATTAGATATATAAAATACGTGAGAAGTATGTATGGTAGAGAGACAGTCTTATAACCAGGGATGGAGTAAGGAATTAGTTCACGCATTTTCGTTTCAGTAAGTATAATCAGATTTGGACGGAATCCTAGAGAATTGAGGAAAATGCATAACTCGTCAAAATGTAGACGGATACTTCGTATGTTTAGATTTATCATATTAAAGTCAGTATTTCCCTCAAATATGTATTATTTAGTTCTGTTATGTCTTTAAATACCCGTGCTTCTATGACCGAATGTTTATTAGAGAAATCCATTTTCATAGAGAAATTATTAATTTTCTCCGTAAGCATCCTTGTCCAAGATCATATTTACTGGAGTGGTATATCATTGGAGTCGTTTATCCGGATTACTGGGGAGTCTTCATTTTTTCTAAGTAGTACGTGCCCGTCCTTCGTCCAAATGTATTTGTATCCGAGTGATTGTTAATTGGTGTCAGTTTTTCATTGATAAACGTTTTGTCTGTAGATTCTGAATAATTTATCATCTTGGGGATGAAGATTCCTTTTTTTGTTGAATGACTCTGTCCTTTGCTTCTTTCGAGTTCAGTTGGATACTTAATATTTTCTTAACTGGGTTGTTGTAGCACCTAAATATTACATTGTTCGTTACAAGATCGCCACAGTCCAACGTCTTCATAAGTAGTTCAACAGGAGTTCGCAGATCATCGTTTTTTTTGCAGAGTGATTCCTTGAACTTCGATTGTAATCTCGAGCGAATTCTATTGAAGTTGTTTTACAGATTGTTTAAGAGTTTTGAGTTCATTTTGAAGTTCTTCCATTTTGGCATCATTTATTTTTTTGATTTTCTCGTTTTCAAAATCATCTATTTTATTTGAACGGATTTCCACACTTTTAACTAGATCTTGTATTTGTATTTTAATCTCCATAAATATCTTATTAACGTAATTTTTTGGGAATTTTATTAGTTGCAGGTCTATTTTCTCCCCCATCGATTGCAATAATTGTTTCTTGAAAATGTCTTATTTTTTATCCATAATTTTTTTCAGTTTTCGGCGGCATTGTTATTTATGGTGATTTAATTGTTTAATTATATTTATGTGCTGAGTGACATCTATCGACAAGATCTTGTCGCTATATGACAGTGCACGGTAGGCGGTTGCTAAAAGTTCTTGATTTGGTCAATAGATGGCGTATTTACGTATGCTAAACTTTATTATTAATTACGTTTTATTGATACTGATTATTATTATTGATAGGCTTTGACTGTCCAACTAGGAACCTTCGATATCACCATAGGGTACTGTATCGGACGTCCCGCCTCTTCTGGAATGTTTTGACGCGGCATATTTGTTGTATGTAAAATGTTATTTGTTGATATATGTAACGGGCGGTCTGTGTTCTCACAGACCGCTTAGACTTGAATGACGGAATAAAAACGTTAGAGCGGTACGGCTGGTGGGAGGAAGACAGACTTGTCAGGCATACACACGGTATTGTAGGTCTGCGCATTCCGGACCGCCTTAAGTGGCCTGCAAAGTCCACTTCGGGTAGTTAGCATTCTACCGCCATCATGACAAGTACTTTTCTCTCCACCACCCGCTCTGACTTCTGATCCACCCGCCTTGTTTTACTCTGACCATTGCTTACCTTGGACTTCCATCGGACTACTGCCTCGTACTGAACCCCAATAAACGACGTCACACGGACAAGGCCCGCAAAGTCGTTGTCGTCAGTGCCGTTCCTATACACAGAGGGAACGGTAGGAGTGCTACCTCCCCTCCCAGCCCCGCTCCGTAGATTGGGATCAGCCGGCCTCATACAGTTCATCTGTGTACCAGATTACGTCTGGTACGGGGTACCTTCGACACATGCAAAAAACACAATTATTAAACGAATTTGAAACACTGTTTATTGATTTGACATGTCATGTAAAATGTAGACCATGAAATATATGTTTTACCGCACCTCGGGTTATTTTTTTCGATGCAATTTGAGTTTTAACTGTATAAATTGAGGTCACCCGTCATAGTATTTTAACATTTGTTATTATTTATCACATTTTTGCGGTTCTCTATAAATTGTTGACTTTCGATCCGTGGGTTCGGTATACAGCAATAATCTTTTATTATTTTCTTATTTACTTTTGTTCGTAATCCCAGGCAATTCGTTAGAGTCATGTTCATTTCTTTATACGTTATATCTTTTTGGTTTATGTGTTTAACAATATAACTATTATTGGTAATGTGTATTTTTGTGGTAATACATGTAAAGTTCGTTAATTGTTGTAAATTGTCTGAATTTATATTATTGAGATATGCCCCTTTCAGAGCTACACAATCGAATTCAATATTTAAAAGATTCAATATTTAAAAGAGTGTGCATAATAATTCATTCATCTATGTATATAATAATCAATGTAAGTTTATTTGTTTGCCCTTAAGTTTCGTAAAAATTATTGGACCGGTTTTGCTGAGCAAAGTTTGTTTTAATTATTGCCGGGAAGGTTTAGAGAGTAGTTTGAATGAAATCCAAAATGCATAACTTTTTAGGTTAGCCCATAGATATAACACTCTGGTTAGCCACAGATTGCATATTCAAAAGAAGAAGGTGTTTTTGGGCAGGATATTTTTAAAATGGAAAACACGACTAGGTACTTATTAAGAACATTATGATTTAGATAAATTTAGAAAAAGTAAACGTTTGGAATGAAATAAAATATTTTCAAATGAATGTTTCTTTATTTGGATATAGTTACTTTCGTTGCCAAATCAATTATGGCATCCTAATGACAAGCAAGAATTCACAACTTCATAACTTTATTCCAAAAACAAATCCCGAACAAGGTCGGGTACACATCTGCTAGTGTTTTTATAAACGCTTCTTATATTTAAGTGCAAAATTAATAATGAGTTTCTTAAGTTTTTAAAAACAAGGTTACATTGTTCAAAATTATTACATATTTTTTCTCCTTTATTATAAGTATTATCTAATGCATCCATAATAATATTTTTTATTTATTTATTTACTTATTTCACACATTACTAAACAATAAAAACTAGAAAGCTTTGACGGCATAACTGGGAACAAAAACCCGTTTTGGGGCAGTCAAATTGACAAGTTTAGCTTATGTTAATTGCCATTATACAAAATGGAATGAGAAAAAATAGTATTGCCACAGTATGGCAATAAGATACATTAGAAAAAAAGGTTAATAAAGCATATAGAGATATAAAGAATAGTACACAAAAACATAATAAATATATTTCGTCCAGCAAGTACAACAAGCAACGATAGTAAAATGTTTACCACCACATGTGTATCCCTTTCCATTCCTTGGTTAGGGCCTTCAACCCAGTTTAGATCCCCCCCCCAAAGAGCACAACAAAGCAACATAAATTCAGTCAGCAAATCGAGCCATGAGATGGTGATAGTAAAAAGGCCAATGCGCCACTAATGTATATGTTTGTAATTATAAAATATATTCGTCATAATTTGACGATAGTCTTATGTAAATATATTTACAAATACACTAGGAATATGTTATGTTGTAGGTAAGGTAGAAATCATTATTTGTAATATCGTAGTAAAGTCGCGGTACTGTAATAATAATGTTGTATGTAGTAGAAGAAATGTAACTCAACCGGGCGTTGCTTGACTGTAAGTAGTTAGTACGAGCTTGAACTGGAATCATTATACAGGGAGAGAACGTTAGAATATTGTGAATAGAAAATATATTAATTAATTTCTTATTTGATATTTTTAATGGGAAAGGCATTTTATGTATATTCAATTTGTTGGTAGGCAGATTCTGTAATTTTATTCACGTAGTAATACTTGTCGTTAGCTCCGTAGGCTGAATTGATTTTTCCCTTTGTTTTTTCGTCGGAGGAAGAGCAGTTGTAGAATGTCGGTGCATCCTTCTTATTCGGGCAGTTCAGCATTACCATTACTTGGTATCTTTCTCTCGCACATGTATTGGAGTTTTAATTCGCATCTATAGACGTTCAGATTTATGTCATTGTGTACCTCCATACAGCCACATTGCTCATCTGGGAGGTTGGGCTCTCCGGGCGCCCACTGATCGAAGCCCGCTTTTTCCAGTGTTTGTCCTAGAAAATCAACATGAGATCTAAAACACAGACACAGCCAAGGTAACAGAAATAATTTTTCAAGAGAAGCATTGCACAAATAATAATTTACACAGCCCGCAGATGATATCCATAACAGAGCTGCTATTCGAAAATCCATGACCCAGAGATGATTGTTAGAAACCAGACTTCACCGAGTATTCTTTGAAAGGGTTTTAATTGAGGTGATAAATAATATTGTGGGGATCGTCCGAGGCATGGAACAACAGTGCCCAAAATACGCGCTATTATTTTTAATTTTATTTCCACTTTATTCAACATATTTATGACATAACAGTTAAAAATGATAGTTCTTGGAACATTGACAACAGGTCTTATGACCTTATGAGCTTATGCTCATCAACAAACTCGATACAACCCTCACAGGATATATTTTAAAAATTGTCCTGGGTTGTGTTGCATTTTCTCAGAAGTGCCTGTTAGTGGGAAAATTCCTCGACACCTATACAAATTGGTACTAAAATGTGTTAGCGGGCAAGCTGATATTGAATTTTGAAGTACCTACTAATGATTAAGGAGTTTTCAAATGATAGAATATGGAAATATGATTAAAGCATAGATTTGTTTACGGTTTTTGTTGTCAATTGCATCATCGCGGTGGTATAATTATCACATTATGCTGTTTTTAAGTTGATAAACTACTAAAATATATTTAAGAAAAATTTAATTTATTGGATTAGTTATTTCTTCAAACGATTGGTATTCATTTTGTGGCTACATTATTAATTAATTAATTATTAAATATACTTCGTTTACACCGCTTTATGAATATACATAAATACATCTAGATATTTGTGTATATATATATCAGGTAGTGTAAACGAAGTATATTTTTTAAATAATTAATTAATTATTAATTGATAAACTAAAGTTCTTAAAAACTTAAGACAAGATTTTTGTGCATAGCGCAAAGGGTAACAATTATTATTTTTATAAACAATAATTATTGTTTATAAAAAAAATAATTGTTACAGGTGAAAATATAATAAAAACAGTAATTATTGAATGGAACACTAGTATATATTGATTAACTTGGCGGGTTTGCGATAAGCCGACGTAGCTCAACGGTAGAGCATCTGACCGGACATTAGAAGGGTGCGGGTTCGAGTCCTGCCGGCGACATTTATCTTTGCTCGGAAGGTTTTTTCAATTTGGATGAGTGTTTTAGATTTATAATTATTATTTATAAAAATAATAATTAATTTATTAATTAATGTATTAATTCATAAAAGTTTAAAAGATAAGCAGTTTTACGTTTTAAGTTGCCTAAATTGACTTAGACAATTTACTAATTATTAAGGTGGTGGTTTGTGGAAAAGAACCGTAAATATCAGAAAATAGATACTATAAAGTTAATAAGCCATCTGTAGTTTGGAAGATAGAAGTTTTCCTTGTGACGTAGCATGTAAATAGCCCACATCAAGTGGTGCATCAACACAAAAATGTTGTTTAAAAAAAATGTTAACACTGTTATATAAGATTAAATATAATTCTTTCCTACATAAAATCAAATAATATGACGCTCAACCAATTTGACTTTGCAGTTCCAATTTTTGTAGATAAATCATGTTATTTACAATAATAAGTATTTACTTTTGTGGCATTTACTAGGTAGTACCGATCTGATAGCGTTTATAATACATTAGCAGTTATATCAGCTTTTCGTCGCTGTATCGAATATCCGCCCTCCAGCTAATTGGTCCTTTCATCGGTTAATTATATTTTCCAAACTTACACAATGGCGTTATTTTAAGTGAATTAAATTAAAATCTTTGAAACATACCTTCGATTGTCTTAAATTGTTCTGGAAGAATTAAAGAACTAATGCCAATCCACATATAGTTCTCAAGGTTATGTCCAACTCTTTTGTTTTTCAATTTGAACGTGTCCAGACAGGTTTTGGCCTCTTCTTGACTGTTGATAATCACGAGATTACCTTCTTCGTTTGAACAGATTTTAAAGGCATCGTGCCAGGACCTTGGCGTGGCGTGGAATTTGTAGCAACGGTCATCCGTCGGATGCAACTTTTCGTAACCTGTAAAAAAATATAATTTTAGATGGCTTTCTTAAAATTAATTTCTTTCATTAATTTTACGTCCAGTAGAGATTTAAAATAATAACAAAATAAAAAAGGAACTTCGTATAGGGATTACTGATAATTCCCTAATATTTAAAATAAAGTTACATGGACAAGAGAAAGCAACGGTGCCAAGCGGGACTGCGGGCGGCAGCATATCTGTATGGATCTCTGCCGGAAAGATTTATCCATAGCAGCTGCTGCAACTGGTTTTCTCAGTACTTCTTGACATTGTGTAAAGTTAAAGTTACATATATGGACACTTAAATAAATTAAAATTTAAAACGATTTTCAATCTAAAAATAAGAAAAATCCAGACAATAATATATGCCGATGTTCCTTTCAATTAGAAAACATGTCACAATGCATATTATGGCGAAGTCAAAGGTTTAGCGGCTGATACAGTTCTTAGAATTAAAGGGTGTTAACAATTAAGTAGAAACTGCACTAAACGGTACTAAAATCAATAGACTGCTATCCATCTACATTTAGTACTAATAAATTCAAATTCATCACTTTCAAATTAACAAAAAATAATCAGAAAGGAAACTTACTCGTTCCTAGTATTGAAAGTGTCAAATCATGGTTCCGTTGAAAAACATCATTAAACAAATCTGTACAAGATCTACAATACATAGACGACTTTCTGCACATCTGGAATTCTGTATTTTCGGATGGAAGCAGTGCAATTGATAGTGATTGAATAATTAAATTTTAAAAAACCTCCAACAAATGTTAACGACATTCCCAGCACGGAAAGTCTCAGAGAAGGCATCAATATATGAATAAAACTGTCCAAAAAGGCAATACCAAAATAATTATGATATTTTCTGTATGTTGAATGGTTTTGGTTTTCCGGGAGGGAGGAAGACAACTGAACAAACTAAGGAAAGTTAAACCATCAAGGATTTAAAATCCTGGATCTACAAACATTATACCACGCCATTACGAGGATATCAGGCTAATTAATGACTCTCAGAATACAATTCAATAGTTTGATCCTCATACTATCTTATTCGTACAAAAATATTGAACGCGTCCAGCGCACACTTTAACGTTTTATTAATTTCAAAGAACACATACCAATACAACACATAAGCTATACATTCTTGCTAAATACACTTAAAATACAGAAGAAAAATAACAGATTTAACTGTTTTATTTAAAATTACTTATTCCGTATTATACTGTTGTGAACTCCTGCAACTAATAAACTTCAAAGTACCTCATCGACAAACTCGGCAAAATATATTATTCTGTAATAATAATTCTGGGATTAACTATCAAGTACATGCACCAATTTCTCGCCTACATACACTTGGAAACAAATTCACCTACGCTATAGTTATCCATATATATAAAAAAATCAATGTAAGTCTGTTTTTTGTTTGTCCTCGACTTTCTCGAAAATTGCTTGACCGGTTTCAATGAAAATATCACAGTTTGTTTTTATTAGTGCCTGGAAGGTTTAGAAAGTAGTTTACATGAAATTCAATAAGTAAAACTGTTGCTCTAACGTTTTAAAATTAGTATGAAAAACATTGAACCCGCCATGTTTTATTTAGGTCAGCCTATAACACTCTGGTTAGCTACAAATTGCATGTTCAAAAGTTTTTTTTTTTTGGGCAGAATATTTTCAAAATGGAAAACACGAGTAGGTGTAAGAACTAAGAACTTGAATTTTGCTATATTTTGAAAAAATTAACGTTTGGAATGAAATAAAATATTCAAATGAATGTTCCTTTATTTGAAAATAGTTACTTTCGCTGTCAAATCAATTATGTCAGCCTAATGACAAGTGAAAAATCCCGAGCAAGGCCGGGTACACATCAGGTAGTACTTAATATAAGTTTACCCATGTTTACAAGAAATCAGAATGATATTTTTATGTTGAAACGATTATAAGAGCATCGCATAAAAACATAGTACATATATATGTTATATATATATATATATATATATTTACATATATTCATTTTTTTTTATATTATCCTTTCACTTATCTTCAATCCATAAAATTGTTCTTCGTTTTCTTTCTCTGTATCATTCACTATGTATTATGTATTATGCAATTTCATACATTTTTACGTCATCCGAAATATAAAAAAACGTTGATTTTTTTTTACAATGTCATGCACTCATATTATATTATATGGTGCACTTGTATGTTATGTATCATGTAGGTCATGCTATTACTATTTTTATTTAAAAAAAGTTTTATCTACAAATTTAAAATATTTCCCTTTATAACTTCTCTGTCTTATGCACTTATACATTATTATACATACATATATATCATAAATATATTACACTTATACACGTACTATGTATCATCTTCTTTTTTGTTAACTTAAAACCTTTTTTCTCTTTCTGTACACAAAATCATTTAAATGTTGAAATATGTAAACGCCCATCAGGGCGTTAAAAATGAATAAATAAATAAATTCGTTATTTCGGTACCTGGATCGTAGTTTCCACATTCCTCATTCACGGTACTGAGGTTGAGAGTGCTGGACCTTTTCTTACAGATGAACCGGCTGTCCGCCTCACAGGGCCCGTCTGAGTAACTCCCGTTGCGCAGCATTCGCACGCAATCGCGTCCCTTGCCCGGGTTGGGGTCTGGGTGGTTCAAGTATAACGTTGGAGTTTGAATTTCTACAAATAAATTAGAACAAGAACAGTTAGACGAACAAAATGCAATGTAAAACTCATCCTCACGGTCGAAATACCGTTGTTTTGCTTAAATTTAAAAAAATTGTGATTCTGAAATGAAAGTGTATAATACATACGAGTTTTGGAATTCAGAATCAAAGCAATATTTTTGATTTACCTGCCATAAAAATTTAATTGATATTGATAATAATTGTTCGAAAAGTTGAATTTAAATAAATTCTTTTCTATCATTTTTTGCGTTATGGTATATTCCAAGCTATTTTTATTGGACCTGGCGCCCGAATGAGATACAAATGCAAAATATGCGGGCCGCAATCTATAACCATATTACTTCCTGGCAACAATAATAACATCGAAGTCTGGAACCATTAGACCTTATAATAGGAGCCAGAATGCGGTCTCCATATTTTGCAAACGAATATACTAAAAGCGCTTGCACTATACTACTTGCCTTAGTATCTAGAATGCAAAAAGGCATATAATTTATTTTTGTTTACCCTAAAATTGGACCTTACGGACGAAACTTTTTTATTTAATTTGTTCAGTATGCATAATGCATATGTTATAAATGCAAAAATATATATATAAATTTACAAAAGAAACGTGTATGCATAAATGCACGTATATAACCATCGGAATAGAAAAGTATTAAAATAATCAGAAACAAATATGTAACTGATCTAAAACCTCCCCATTAACCGGCCATTCAGAGGAACTTAATATAGACCACACAAATTAATGTAATATTTTTAAATTGTAAAAGTGCTATAAATACCATTAGCAGTCGCGTAGTTAAGTTCGGTGTATAAGTCATGTATTCCGATCCACACATCGCTGGTGGTGCTGGCCATGTTGGCTATCAGGGCGATCATCTCCTCTTCAGAGGTTGGCACTACGAGCTCAGCGTTTTCCGAGGAACACATGGATATCGCTCCTCTCCAGTTCAGCGTTTCCGTATGTTCTTTGTAGAATGCCTCGAAGGCAGCGGAGTAATAGTAGTCATCTCTGAAAAGTAGTTCTGATTCTCCTGCTGATGCGACAAGGGAAAAACGATAGCTTTAAAGAATATCCACGAACAAATGTAATAAATTTCATATGAAATTGAACATCATAACTTTGTAGTTGCCTCAGTGAAAACTACCTGGAGGAAGAACGTGGAAGAGGTCTGAATACTGGGTGAAAGACGGTGCAGGACTAGGAGGAAGAAGACTGGAAATGAATTGCTAGGGACAACAGTTAATGATGAACATCGTAGAGGAGGTCAAATTGGATCCTGTTTTATCGCGGTGTGATTAGGAGAAGAAAGTTTAATATGGCGACAATAATGACAAGAAAGAATAAATATTTTTCGATTTCTCACCATATGTGCTGCGAGATGTTACGACGGATAGTCCCAGCACGAAAAATAAACTTCCAAACATTCTGTATTTGACGCGGTTGTAAACTGGTAAATCTGCTTATGAACTGACCAGACGAACCGTGCTTATATGAATGCTTTCCTCCTCGGAAGAGCACCCCATATTTATACACGAAGTAGAAAAAAATTTACTCCACTTTAATTGTTATTGATAAACTTCATTAGAATACAAAATTATTCGTCGCTTATGAGCAATGGGTTTTTCAAGAAAATCGTCCTCGTCTCTTGACTGGACGATAACCCTTGATCTTTTGCCCAAGTCTGGTGATAAGGTCAAGTCGTATTATAATTTGTTCAAACAATAGGTATTTACTTTGTGGCGGCATTATTAATAAATTAATTAAATAATATTCTTTGTATTCACCACTTTATTAACACAACCGGTTTACAATTAGACAAGTTTAAAATTTTAGAAATCAGAAAATGCGTTAATAGTGAATTGAATTTAATAAATAATTATATATTTTAAAAAAATATCTATTTCTTCAATTTATTTTATTATTAACATTAATAATAAAAATAATTTCTGATATAAATTAGGTATTCAATGTATTATAATATTTATTTTTAAAAATATATTTTTTTAACATTTTTGATTAATTACTTACCCACTTCAATCAATTTTTGCGTTTATAATTTGTCTATTATAAAATAATTGTACTCCAATTTTTATCCTTTGACTACTATTTCGGAAGTTTGTTCTATTGCGTATGATCGTAATGTATCAGATGACAGCGGCACTACGGACGACAAGACCTATGTTCCTCTAAATGAATACAATGACGAGGGAAGTGACATTATTGTATATCGCAATTAAAGATTGTGAATAGGAAGTAAATATTCGGATTCATTTTCTTTTTCTTCAGATGACTGTACCAACGAGATATTTGGTAATATTCCTCCAACAAAAGTTTATTAACCACAATGTGGATTAACCACAGTTTCAGTGCCCTTGAGGTGATTTTTCACAAAAACGACGCTATACAAATCATCCAATTATTATTATTATTAAAACGGACTTAAACGCCGAAACAGCTGTCACAATAATGAAAACTAAAAATACTTGCAGAACTTAATTATAACATTATTAAATTCAATTTACATTCAATTAAAAAATAATAATTAATTACACAAATGAAGAAAAAATATTACAAGTGTGTAGTTAACACACTTTTATTTAATAACAATTTAGTTAACTAGACATATTGAGTAAATTGAAGGACAAAAATCAATACCTGTCAGACATTTTTTGTTTAATTATTTTTTTATTTAATATAAATACATATAAAATATTTAATAGTACAGACATACTTATTAACTAATTATATAAAAGCATTAATTTATTTAACAAAAACTACCCAACTCAATAGCGAAAGATTTCTCGTGTTTGAGCTGGGGAGCAGCACTATGTAGCGATAGTAATGGTATGCTACAGAAATAAAAATACACAAAGAATTTTATATGGATAATGTTTGTGTTGTACACAATAATTACTACAAAATACATTATCTACAAAACAGAAGAGTAAAAGTAAATGATAACAGATGTGCAACAATGGGGCACTTACAAGATATGAGCATAATTAGTCATATTTGGAAAGGCCTGATCAAATATTTGTAGAGGATATTTAAAATATATATATATATATATTTTAAATTTTTTTTTTATTAATTTTTTTAAAAATTTCAATACATTATTTACAATTAAGAGTTTTATCAAATTTTAGAAGAAATTAAAACTTGTAATTATTGTTGTTGGAGTTATCTAATAATTATTTATTTTGTGATTTGGAAGTAATATAATTTTTTCCGTTTTGATTTTATACTGGAGGGCATTAATTTTTTTTATTCTTTGATAGGCGTAATAGAGATGAGAAGCACTAGCTTTGAATTGAGGGATTTCTAAGTTTCCAGGTGATCTTGGTCGGTTACTTATTTTTGTGGAAATTGTTGAATTGAAATGGCCTTTGTGAATTTGTAACACAGTGTTCTTTTTGAAGATTTTATTAAAACCGAAGACTCTAAAAGAGTTAAACAGCTGTATAGTTGGAAATATCGATTGTTTTCATAGGATGACTTTCAAAATCAATCTATGTATCTTTTCAACAGGTGAGAGGTAAGTTTTAACGGTTCCCCCAATACTGATTATACCATATTGTAAACTGGATTGCGCAAGGGAAAAATATATCGTTTTTATCATATTGGATGATAGGGTGTTTCGCAATCTAATGAATGTGTAAATAAGTTTTCTTACTCTGGTTACCATATATTGTTCTTGTTCTTTCCATTTTAGTCGACTGTCTACTAAAACACCTAGTTAGTTTAAGCAATTTTTGATGTGATGGGTAAACATTTGGCATAGTCGTATTATTTTTTTATTTACGCACTGTGATGAATGGATTTTGATATAAATATTGTTTTCAAGTTTTTTTTTTCATTTAAAGAGATTGGGATGAAATATGTTTTGTCAGAATTTAGTGATTTTGGTCGAACAATGTTTTGAGTATATTAAGATATGCATTTGCTATTCTCATTGTTTTTTTCTATGATTTTCCTTTTGTGATCACCACATTGTCGTATCATAAAATATGATGTCTCCAAGTATGGGAAGGTTAAAAATTTTATTTGCATATACAATAAAAAGAATTAGACCAATGACGGTACCTTGTGGTATACTGAAAAATGCGGTTTTGGGTTCACTGAACGCAATATTAATTTTGATATATTGAAACCTTTCTTTTATATAGCTTTGGAACCATGATAGCACTTTTCATCCTCGCGTCGCGAAAATCTATGAAGATACCAAGACACTCTTCTCTATTATCTAAATTTTGCATTATTATTGATGTTAACTTAGCAATCGCATCCCGAGTACTGAGATTGTCCCGAAAATCGATTTGGTTTGCACTCATTATCTTCTTCTCTTTTACGTAGTTATTAAGTTGTTTCTTCACGTGTTTTTTTTTTAATAAATATTAACTTTGTTTAATGTTAGTGCTATAGGACGATAGTTATAAATATTCTCTTCTTCACGAGATTTAAAAACCGGGGTGACAATAATTTTCTCGTAGTTGTTTTTTCGGAAATATACCCTGCTTTAGACTTATGTTTATTATATGAGCAATTGGTTTTGCTGATTAGCTCCCGGACGGCTTTTAATGTTGTCATAGTAATGATGCCATAGCCAGGACTTGTTGATCCTCTTTAACTTATTATAGCATTTTCCACATCTTTATCAGTTAGTGCCGAAAAGGTCTGGAAACCTTAATTAAAAATATGATTTTGTTCTGGTTGGTTTGTCTGATTATTGTCATTTAAAATTTCTAAATATGGCTGTAGTCCTATTAGTTATTTTTACAAACATGGTTACATTTTTATTGTATTTTTTATATGAATACCGCACAAAAGTCCCAAACTGCTCCCAACCGCCTGGAGCCAGTGAGACTATGGCATTCCCAATTGGGGAATGTTGTGAGGCTGAAGGAATTAGGGAAGGGAAGGAGAAGAGGGAGAGGGAGGTGTGGAAAAGGGGATATAACTGGCCATTCAGATCTGGTCACCAAACACGGCTAAAAGGCATTTAAAGCAACGTTTCAATTCTGAATGGTGGTCTTTCACCAGGGCGATACTGAGAGTATCTTCCACTCTGGAACGACTATACCATTATATTATTTTTAAATGAATTAATTTGTTAAACAACACAAATTAATTAAATAAAAATTACTTGCGCACGCCGGGATTTGAACCCGCGACCTTCGGATTCGTAGTCGAGAGCCATTGTTCAACATTATTTCTTTTTTTTTTTACATATATTACAGGTTTTATCTAAATCAACAATAATAATTTTTTTATTTAATTATTTATTTATTTCACACAATATTAGACAATAAAAACTAGAAAGCTTTGAGTTCCCAACTGGGAATAAAAACTTATTTTAGGACAATCAAATTGACAAGTTTAGCTTCAATTGCAATTATACAAAATAGAATGAGAAAAAAAAATAGTATTGCCACAGTATGGCAATAAGATACATTAGAAAAAAGGTTAATAAAGCATATAGAGATATAAAGAATAGTTCAGAAAAACATATTAAATATATTTCGTCCAGCAAGCATAACAAGCAATGGTAGTAAAATGTTTACCACCACATGTGTGTCCCTTTCCATTCCTTGGTTAGGGCCTTCAACCCAGTTTAGGTCCCTCCCCAAAGAGTACAAACAATGCAACATAAATTCAGTCAACAAATCGAGCCATGAGATGGTAATAGTAATAAGGCCAATGCGCCACTAACGTATATGTTTGTAATTATAAAATATATTCATCATAATTTGACGACAGTCTTATGTAAAATATTTAAGTATGCAATAAAATACAGTAGGAAGTATGTTATGTTGTAGGTAAGGAAGAAATCATTATTTGTAATATCGTAGTAAAGTCGCGGTACTGTTATAATAAAGTTGTATGTAGTAGAAGAAATGTAACTCAACCGGGCGTTGCTTGACTCTAAGTAGGTAGTACGAGCTTGAACTGGAATCATTATACAGGGAGAGAACGTTTGCATATTGTGAATAGAAAATATATTAATTAATTTCTTACTTGGCATTTTTAGTATAGTCAATTTGCTGGTAGGCAGATTCTGTAATTTTATTCACGTAGTAACACTTGTCGTTAGCTCAGTAGGCTGAATTGATTTTTTCCTTTGTTTTTTCGTCGGAGGAAGAGCAGTTGTAGAATGTCGGTGCTTCCTTCTTATTCGGGCAGTTCGGCATTACCATTACTTGGTATCTTTCTCTCGCACATGTATTGGAGTTTTAATTCGCATGTATAGTCGTTCAGATTTATGCCATTGTGTACCTCCATACAGCCACATTGCTCATCGGGGTTGTTGGGCTCTCCGGGCGCCCACTGATCGAATCCCGCTTTTTCCAGTGTTTGTCCTAGAAAATCAACATGAGATCTCAAACACAGACACAGCCAGGGTAACAGAAATAACATTTTTCAAGAGAAGCATTGCACAAATAATAATTTACACGGCCCGCAGATGATATCCATAACAGAGCTGTTATTCGAAAATCCATAACCCAGAGAAGATTGTTAGAAAACAGCCTTCACCGAAAGAAGAATTTAATTTAATGGATTAATAATTTCTTCAAACGATTGGTAAACATTTTGAGGCGTCATTATTAATTAATTAATTAAAAAAATTAATTTGTTTACACCACATTTTACATATCTAGCTATATTAATGTATATTTATAAAGTAGTGTAATCGAATTATATTTTATAATTAATTAATGAATTAGTATTAAAAAAAAATTACAATTCATACAAGTTTAAGAGATAAACTGTTTTTCGTTTTCTATAAAGTTACCTAAATTGACTTAGACCATTTACTAATTATTAAGGTTGTAGTTTATGAAAAAGAACCGGAAATCTCATAAAATAGATACTATAAAGTTAATAAGCCATCTGAACTTTGGAAGATAGAAGTTTTATTTGTGACGTGGCATGTAAATAGCCAACATCAAGTGGTGCATCAACACAAAATTTTGTTCTTGCAGAAAATGTTAACACTCTCATATAATATTAAATATAATTCTGGTCTATAAAAAATCAAATAATATGACGCTAAACCAATTTGCCTTTGCTGTTCCAATTTTTGTAGATAAATCACGTTATTTAGTAAGTTTTTACTTTTGTGGCATTTACTAGGTAGTTCCGATCTGCGTTTATAATACATTAGCTGTTACATCAGCTTTTCGTCGCTGTATCGAATATCCGCCCTCCAGCCAATTGGTCCTTTCATCGGTTAATTACATTTTTCGGGGGTTACACAATGGCGTTATTTTAAGTGAATTAAATTAAAATCTTCGAAACATACCTTCGATTGTCTTAAATTGATCTGGAAGAATTAAAGAACTAATGCCAATCCACATGTAGTTCTCAAGGTTATGTCCAACTCTTCTGTTTTTCAATTTGAACATGTTCAGACAGGATTCGGCCTCCTCTTCACTGTTGAGAATCACGAGATTACCTTCTTCGTTTGAACAGATTTTAACGGCATCGTGCCAGGACATTGGCGTGGCGTGGAATTTGTAGCAACGGTCATCCGTCGGCAGTAACTTTTTGTAACCTGGAAAAAAATATTAATTTTGATGGCTTTCTTAAAATTAATTTCTTTCATTAATTTAACGTCCAGTAGAGATTTAAAATAATAACAAAATAAAAAAGAAACTTCGCATATGGATCACTGATAATCCTCTAATATTTACAATAAGTTTATATGGATTAGAGAAAGCAACGGCGCCAAGCGAGGCTGCGGGCGGCGCCATATCTGTATGGATCTCGGCCGGAAAGATTTATCCACAGCAGCTAGTGTAACTGATTTTCGCAGTACTTCTTAACATTATGTAAAGTTAAATTTACATATCTGTACACTTAAATAAAATAAAATTTAAAACAATTTTCAATCTAAAAATAAGAAAATTCCAGATAATAACATATGTCGATGTTCCTTTCAATAAGAAAACTTGTCAAAATGCATATTATAAGATACAGTTCTTAGAATTAAATAGTATTAACCATTAAGTAGAAACTGCACTTTACGGTAGTAAAAATCAATAGACTGCTACCCATTTACATTTAGTACTAATAAATTCAAATTCATCACTTTCAAATTAACAAAAAATAATCAATGAAAATAAAACAATAACTTTGTTTATAACCACGAGAATTTTATTTAATTTTATTACGACCGACCGGTTTCGCTTAACATAAGCATCTTCAGGGTACAAAAATTAAACTGTAAAAAAAAAAAATAATAATCAGAAAGGAAACTTACTCGTTCCTAGTTTTGAAAGTGTCAAATCATGGTTCCGTTGACAAACACCCTTAAACAAATCTGTACAAGTTCTACATAGACGGCTTTCTGCACATCTGGAATTCTGTATTTTCGGATGGAAGCAGTGCAAATGATAGTGATTGAAAAATTAAATTTTAAAAAACCTCAAACAAATGTTCATTACATTGTCAGCACGGAAAATCTCGGAGAAGGCATCAATAAATTAATAAAACTGTCCAAAAAGGCAATACCAAAATAATTATGATATTCTCCGTAGGCTGAATAATTTTGGTTTTCCGGGAAGGAGGAAGACAACTGAACAAACTGAGAAAAATTAAACCATCAAGGATTTTATAATATTCATAATCCCATGTAATAAAAAACCAAATTACCTTCTAGTCAAGCTAAAAGATTACATCACAATGTGTTGCAATAAATTCACGACATTCTGAATGTCCTGGATCTACAAACATTAAACCACGCCATTACGAGGATATCAAGCTAATGACTCTCAGAATACAATTCAATCGTTTGGTCACCATACTATCTTATTCGTATAAAAAATTTTGAACGCGTGCAGCGCAAATTTTTACTTTTTATTTAATTCAAAATACACATACCAATACAACACATAAACCATACATTCTTGCTAAATACACTCAAAATACAGAAGAAAAATAACAGACTTAACTGTTTTATTTAAAAATACTTATTCCGTATTATACTGTTGTGAACTCCTGCAACTAATCAACTTCAAAGGACATCATCGACAAACTCGGCAAAATATATTCTGTAATAATAATTCTGGGATTAACTATCAAATACATGCACCAATTTCTCGCCTTCATACTCTTGGAAACATATATATATATATATGTATATATATAAATCAATGTAAGTTTGTTTGTTTATTTGTCCTCGACTTTCTCGATAATTGCTTGACCGGTTTAGAAATTAGTTTGAATGAAATCCAATATGTAAAACTGTTACTGTAACGGTTTAAAATAAGTATGAAAAACATTAAACCCGCCATGTTTTATTTAGGTTAGCCTATAGATATAACACTCTGGTTAGCCACAGATTGCATATTGAAAAGTAGAATTTTTTTTTGGGTAGAATATTTTCAAAATGGATAACAATAAAATATTCAGATGAATGTTCCTTTATTTGAAAATAGTTATTTTCGCTGTCAAATCAATTATATCATCCTAATGAAAAGTGAAAAATCCCGAACAAGGCCGGGTACACATCAGCTAGTACTTAATATAAGTTTACCCATGTTTACAAGAAATCCGAACGAGATTTTTATGTTGAGCATAGCATAGGAGCTTTTGTACACATATATGTTTTTTTTATATATATATATATATTTTTTTTTTAAATTATCTTTTCACTTATCTTCAATTCATAAAATTGTTCTTCTTTTTCTTTCTCTGTATCATGTACTATGTATTATGTATTATGCAATTTCATACATTTTTACCTCATCCGAAATATAAAAGCACGTTGATTTTTTTTTCATTGTCATGCACTCATTTTATATTATATGATGCACTTGAATGTTATGTATCATGTAGGTTATGCTATTACTATTTTTATTTAAAAAAAAGTATTATCTACAAATTAAAAACATTTCCCTTTAGAACTTCTCTGTATCATGCACTTATACATTATTATACATACATATATATCATAAATATGTTACACTTATACACCTACTATGTATCATGTTCTGTTTTGTTAACTTAAAAGAATTTTTTTCTTTCTGTACACAAAATCATTTAAATGTTGAAATATGTACAATGCCATCGGGGTGTTAAAAATGAATAAATAAATAAATTCGTTATTTTCGTACCTGGATCGTAGTTTCCACATTTCTCATTCACGGTGCTGAGGTTGAGAGTGCTGGGCCTTTTCTTACAGATGAACCGGCTGTCCGCCTCACAGGGCCCGTCTGAGTAACTCCCGTTGCGCAGCATTCGCACGCAATCGCGTCCCTTGCCCGGGTTGGGGTCTGGGTGGTTCAAGTATAACGTTGGAGTTTGAATTTCTACAAATAAATTAGAACAAGAAAAGTTAGACGAACAAAATGCAATGTAAAACTCATCCTCACGGTCGAAATACCGTTGTTTTGCTTAAATTTAAAAAAATTGTGATTCTGAAATGAAAGTGTATAATACATACGAGTTTTGGAATTCAGAATCAAAGCAATATTTTTGATTTACCTGCCATAAAAATTTAATTGATATTGATAATAATTGTTCGAAAAGTTGAATTTAAATAAATTCTTTCCTATCATTTTTTGCGTTATGGTATATTCCAAGCTATTTTTATTGGACCTGGCGCCCGAATGAGACACAAATGCAAATGCATGCGGGCTGCAATCTATAACCATATTACTTCCTGGCAACAATAATAACATCGAAGTCTGGAACCATTAGACCTTATAATAGGAGCCAGAATGCGGTCCCCATATTTTGCAAACGAATATACTAAAAGCGCTTGCACTATACTACTTGCCTTAGTATCTAGAATGCAAAAAGGCATATAATTTATTTTTGTTTACCCTAAAATTGGACCTTACGAACGAAACTTTTTTATTTAATTTGTTCAGTATGCATAATGCATATGTTATAAATGCAAAAATATATATATAAATTTACAAAAGAAACGTGTATGCATAAATGCACGTATATAACCATTGGAATAGAAAAGTATTAAAATAATCAGAAACAAATATGTAACTGATCTAAAACCTCCCCATTAACCGGCCATTCAGAGGAACTTAATATAGACCACACAAATGAATGTAATATTTTTAAATTGTAAAAAAGCTATAAATACCATTAGCAGTCGCGTAGTTAAGTTCGGTGTATAAGTCATGTATTCCGATCCACACATCGCTGGTGGTGCTGGCCATGTTGGCTATCAGGGCGATCATCTCCTCTTCAGAGGTTGGCACTACGAGCTCAGCGTTTTCCGAGGAACACATGGATATCGCTCCTCTCCAGTCCAGAGATGCCGTATGCTCTTTGTAGAACGCTTCGAAGGCAGCAGAGTAATAGTAGTCATCTCTGAAAAGTAGTTCTGATTCTCCTGCTGATGCGACAAGAGAAAAACGATAGCTTTAAAGTATATCCAGGGACAAATGTAATAAATTTCATATGAAATTGAACATCATGACTTTGTGGTTGCCTCAACGAAAACTACCTGGAGGCAGAACGTGGAAGAGGTTTGAAGACTGCGTGAAAGATGGAGCAGGACTAGGAGGAAGAAGACTGGAGATGAATTGCTAGGGACAACAATTAATGATGAACATCGTAGAGGAGGTCAAATTGGATCCTGTTTTATCGCGCTGTGATTAGGAGAAGAAAGTTTAATATAGCTACAATAATGACAAGAAAGAATAAATATTTTAGGATTGCTCACCATATGTGCTGCGAGATGTTACGACGGATATAAGTCCCAGCACGAAAAATATACTTCCATACATTCTGTATTTTACGCGTTTGAAAAGGACCTTCGGCTTATAAACTGACCAGACGAACCGTGCTAATACGAATGCTTTATTACTCGAAAGAGCACCACACATTTATAGCAAAAGTAGAAAAAAAAATCAGCTCTTTAATTGTTATTGATAAGCTTCATTACATTATAAAATCAATATGCTCACACGAGCAATGGGTTTTTCAAGAAAATTTTCCTCGTCTCTTGAGTGGACGATAACCTCGTGATCTTTAGCCAAAGTCTGGTGATAATGTCAAATCGTATTATTTCCTCAAACAATAGGTGTTTAGTTTGTGGCGTCATTATTAATAAATTAATTAAATAATATTCTTTGTATTCACCACTTTATTAATACATCCGGTGTACAATTAGACAAATTTGAAATTTTAGAAATCAAAAAATGCGTTAATAGTGAATTAAATTTAATAAATAATCAAATATTAAAAAAATATCTGTTCCTTGAATTTTTATTTTTATTAATATTAATAATAAAAATAATTTCTTATATAAATTTGTTATTCAATGTTTTTTTATTTATTTATTTTTTATCACTTTTTTGTTGTGTTTATAATTTGTCTTTTCTTACTTGACATTATTATTTTTAGTATTCTATATACTCCTGATGAAGAAAGCATCGCTTTCGAAACATGCGTATTAATCGTTAGAATACAGCCCAGCGAAATAGCGCTGCAAGCTTCAGTTACGTAAATTTCGACGCAGCGCTATAGCGCTGCAATTTTCATTGTGATTTTTGTCGTCCTCGGGAGAGCACATGTTCGATTTGAGCGTGGTATATTGCGGTTGGCGCGTGTCTTGATAACTGTATTTATTGTTTATCCTGTTAAAATAAATTACACCCTAAAGTGAATCGATATTTTTCACCATGTCGAAAGTTAGTTCTATTGCGGATGATTGTAATGTACCAGATGACAGTGGCACCATACATGCTTAAACTTTGTTCCTATGAATGAAGACGTTGACGACGGAAGTGGCATTATTGTATATCGCAATAGAAAATTGCGAATAAAAAGTGAATCTTCAGATCATTTTCTTCTTCTCCAGATGACTGTACAAACGAAGTTTTTGGTATTATTCCCCCAACAATTTTTTTTTTCAAAAACATCTTTTTTTTTAAATAGTTTTTCAATTGGAACTATGATATTCGTAATAATTCATTCTTCACTTGTATAATTTCAATCAAAAAATCATTAAAAATGATTGATATTTGTTATTGCATTTTTATTGGATACCATACTTTTTTTATATAAAAAACACTGGATATCTCAAGCAATTTATATAGATACTTGCAAAATAAGCATAGCACTAAAAATGTTAATAAAGTGGTTAATAGAAATTATTATTTTATTCATTTTAAAGTGTATTTTTAATTTATTTACAGCTCATGCGTAACTTTGGTGAATGCATATTGTTTGCAATATACACCAATAATTATACAGGAAAAGATTGGTAGGAAACATACTAAAAAGATGCCGTACCTCATGGCTTCTCTTATCTTATGTGACTGGCGCGAGTAGTCATTCGGTGGGTTATTCCATGCCAGCCTCTATTAATATTAATAATAGTTGGATGATTTGTATAGCGCCGTTTTTGTGAAAAATCACCTCAAGGGTGCTATACAAATATTTCTTAACTAATTATGTACAAACAGATACAGAAAAATATACTTACCTGGCAGGTCGCTTCAGATGAACACAGTTTTAGAAAAAAATATTTATAGAGATGATAGTTTTACATGGTTATTTGTTTCTCCTTTTCTATTGATGTTACATTTATTAGATGATTGGTGGCACAAGAAGAGGTGGTATTTATCGAATTATTGGTATTAATTTTTAGGACTGGAAAGTATTCATAAAATGAATTTTAGGACTCGAAAATCTATAAAATTACCTTAAAGGCGTAAGAAGCTTTTAATAAATATTAACGTTTTTAAAAAAATTATTTTACACTTTGGTTATTTACACTTTTGCGGGCTATGGACGCATTTGCTCACCAATGCGTGAATTTTTAATTTTATTTTATTATTTTATTTTTATTTTATTTTATTTATTTAATGACTTTAGGGAAGTACTAACCAGCTAGCCTAGCTAAGCAATTTACAGGTGAATTTCTTCATTTTATGGATACGATTGTGTGAATAGATGTGTTTTAAGTTAAGTACTGAATTCTTTTGAGTCTTTGATAATTCTTAAGTCATGCGGCAGTTCATTCCAGGCTTTGTGTCCTGACACTCAGGAAGAGGAAGCTATCCTGTATTATCATTTTATTTCTAAATAATTATATATTACTGAGGATGCTTGGACAAGTAGTCAGAATGTCAATAGGCCACCTTTCGATTTAACACCTCGGGTTTCTGAAATTCGTTTACTGGTTTGTTATAATTACCTGTGACATTGATAATTTCGTCGCGAAATGTTTAAGCGTGTCATTCAACCTCAAATAAATTCGCTGTTTTTAAACGTATCCCATAATTAAAATACTCTTTTAGAAATTAATATTAGAAAAAATATTCACACAAGTATTTAAAAATTGATTTAAAAAAATAGAAATGAGTAGCTTACCCTTAATATTTTCACCTAAATATTAATAATATCCCTTTATATGAAACTAAAAAACACATGTAATTACACAAATGAAATGTAAAGGTTACTGTCACTTCACTTTTCTACGTTTCAGATAAAAACAAAAAATATTAAAATTAAAACGGTAAGTTCAGCCATACTTTCAAATAACGGGCATTTTTTCATGTCGGTTTAAAACTGTTAAAAATACCTTATTTAAATTCTCTATATAACCTAACCTCTATTGCTTTTGACATTTCCCATAAAATCTACGCATTGCAAATGACCAGCTGCACGAAAACGTTTAAAATGATTTATTTTGTACAGAATTGTTACATGTTTTCACTAAATATTACATTAGAATAGCCTCTTTTATGAAATATCATTACACAACGTTCCAATTACTCAAATTCATAGTTTAAAACGTCATTCGAAATACACAGTACAGTTCCAAAACCTAACGATTTTATGAATCATGAAAATTTAACAATAATAAATTACACAAATGAAGAAAAAATATTACAAATAACTAGTTAACACATTGTTATTTAATAACAATATATTTTTTTTATTTTATTTTATCTTTTATTGTATAATATTAATTATATACAGTGGGAACTTATACCCGCTAAGCCACTGCAAGTAGCTTGTCAGCAGGAGTTTATTTCAACAATATAATATAATACAACAATAAGTTACAATCATCATACAAATGTAGGCCAAAATTATTATATCTAGGCGCATGCATCTTGTGATGTACATAAGTTGAAAAAAAATTAAAGAGAAAGAATAATGGTAAAAGCATTACAGTTTTGTTATTGAGAAACTAGAGTCCAATTTTATAACACCGATTTAAATAATATTATAAAAATGCCAATATCATAAAAAATATCAAAATTATAAAAGTACCAATATTATAAAAGTATCAATATTATAAAAATATCAATATTATAAAAACATCAACACTTTTAAAAATATCAACATTATAAAAGCATTAATATTACAAAAATATAACTATTACGTAAATATCAGAAATATCAAAGCATCTGTAAGTATTAAATAGATTAAGAAATAAAAATTTTAAAAATATATACATAAAACAGCAGTACAGGTTGGTTACAATGAGGATAGACATAAATATAATAGTAACACCGAACCGTAAATACACCAGATATCTAGGAGCTATACAACCAAGGAGACCGTCATATTTGTTACCATCAATACACAAGGTTACTTTCCAAAAGCTAACACTTTAACATCAGTGAGAATTTCATCATAGGACAATTGTTTTTAAATTCGTACGGCAATTTTTTTAAATATAAATGGTACAATGTGTTCAAGGGTTCGTTGACCATATTTATTTTGATATATTGGCACTATCATTCCTATATTTTGTGTGAAACGTGTATTGTGTACATGATCCACCTCTGCCTTATACGGACTTTCAGATATATGTTGCAGTAGAATTTTATGCCACAAAAGACCACGAACAGGTAATACATTAATTGATTTGTACATGATATCAATGTCTCGCCTTTGCTTAAAAACTGTTTTACTTACTAGCAATTTTACCATGGTATTTTGAATCAGCTGTAAATGTTTTATGTTGGTCTTACAGGAGTGTCCCAAGAAGTTATACCATACCTTATAGTCGATTCTGCTAGAGACAAATAAATTAGTTTCATAGTTTTTATAGGCACATATAATTTTACCTTGTGGAGTCTTCCTACAATGGCTCGAAGTCGCTTACTAGTCATTTTGAGTAAATTGTAGTACAAAAACCAATAGCTGCGAGACTTTTTTTATATTTAATATAAATACATATAAAAAATTTAATAGCACAGATATACCATAATAGGTAATTACAAAAAGTATAAATTTCCTTAACAAAACTACCCAACGCAATAGAGAAAGATTTCTCGTGTTTGAATTGGGGAGCAGCACTATGTAGCTACAGTAATGATAAGCAATAGAAATAAAAATACATCAAGAATGTAATATAGATAAAGTTTGTGTTGTACATGATAGTTACTACAAAATATATTATCTATAAAACAGAAAAGTAAAATTTCAGGATAATAGAAATGCAACAATAAGGCGCTTACAAGATATAAATAATATTATTATTATTATTATTATTACTATTTTTTTTAATTTTAGTCATATTTCGAAAGATAAAAATCCCCCTTCTAATGTTAGAAGGGGATTTTTGGAGCATTGATCTGAAAAATTGTAATTATTTTTTTCAATTTTGACGCCATGAATTGAGTACAAATCTATTGAAAAAAAAAACATTATTATGCCCGGATTCAGTGGTCATGCCATCCTAATGTAATTAATACATGTTTTAGAAAAAAAAGGTAGGAATACAGCTTTTTTAATGATGATCAATCTTCTGTCTTCAAGTAAAAATTCTGCAAAAATTTTTTTTGAATATATCTTTTTAAATGCAGGGCAAATTAGTATTTTAACAAGATTTTTTTACAAATTTGCATAATAATTTGAGAGCTCCCAGCTAACATGGAAGAGCTCTATAAAACTCAGTTGGGTCTAAATCAAAAGAAAATAATGTTCTCTGTGTGAATTTAATATGCCGAAAAAACCTGTAGAATTTTTGGATGTAGAAGAAAAATCAAATTAGCCCATCTGCTGGAAGGTACTTTCTCATGTAAATTTCATGATATAAATTCCTGCGTTACCCACTCGAGGGATTGGTGTCATTCTTTCAATTTTTTACTTGATTCAATAATACTTTTTTTAGTTTTATACAAGACAGGTATTTTATTTACTCGTATACCTCAAGATTTGTTTCAAGTTCAGCGATAAAGAAAATTCAAGTGATCCTCAGCATTACAAAAATTACCTGAACCGTGTGGTATAAAGAAAGTCGTATTTTAGTCGAGTCCCAACTGCCGGCAGCGAGTGGTATCCCCAAATCGGGTATTTTAGTGGGCTGAATATTTTTTACAGAAGTTTGACAGACTTTCCACTATTCGAACATCTTTAAATTTCGGTTCCTTTCCGTAATTGGTGATTTTTGAAATAAAAACTTAGCCATACTTTATAGTATCTTTTAGAATTAAAATGTTTGGTTAATTTCACAATTTTATATTGCCGTTGTTCGCACTCAATCTCTGACAGAACCACCAAAAGTGAAAACGCTTCGTCCCCGGGTCTAGACAATAAAATATCATGTAAGCAGAAAGCTGGTGTTTTCTTTTTCTAAATCACGTCTCTGACTATAAGAGAAAGGGTTATAGAACTAGTTTTTATTTGTATTATAATTTGGTGGCAGAGATGGAACAACGTGCCCCACTAACTAACTAACCATCACGCCGTATCTCCGCAGGGGTAGGCAGAGAGGACGGACCGCCAAACAACTCGATCTTGGCATACACTTCTCGCTTCATTCATATTCATACATCGTCTCATACATTCTCTTCTATTATTCCGACTTCTGACATGGCCCGACTCAAGTAATTGAAATCTGGGGAAATGTGTATGAAACATACATTAATGAATTACAGGTAATTCAAAATAAGGTAATCAAAAAATTATTTCACTACGGACCCAAAACATCCACAAAAAAATTATAGTCGGAAACAAAACTGTTAACATTAAGAAAACTATATGAATACAATATATGTCTACTTATATACAAAATAAATAATAAACTCATACATACAAATACAGAATTTATTAAAACGTCACAAGTACATAAACATTTTACACGACAACACGATAACATACATTTAAACACCATCCATACCAACTATAGTAAGCAATCCATTAGTTACGAGGGAGGCAAATTGTATAATTGCCTTCCAGATGACATTAAAAATGAAAAAAGTGTGAGTAAATTTAAAAAAAAATTATTCATTTTTATTCATAAACAAGAAAATAGTGAAAGTGTATAGAATTGTATCTTATAATAATATTGTATATAGTGATTAATCGAATTGTAATATAATGCAGTAATGTAATGTAAAAAAAAAGTTATGTAATTGAAAATTCTAGTTAAGTGAAAATGTTATTTTCTTTTTTCTGGAATAAAAAAAAAAAAAAAGTATTTGATTCACTTGATCGTGCCATTTTTTTTACAGTAACTCCACACAGGAGACCAAGGAGGAAATAATTTCCTCAAGGCCTATATCATCTTTGGGGATGCTGTGTGGAGGATCTTTTAGAGGATAGGAAGGAGTGAACTTGGGTCTTGAAGAGACCCATGTTATAGGATGGAGGAAACACAGAGGCCGGCAGATCATTCCACAGCCGAGCTGTTGAACACAAGAACGAGTCGTAGAAGCGACCCGTCTCCTCTCCTTCCCGACTTCTTATTCCATCCACATTCGTGTCACACATTCTTCTTACACTCCTTTCTTCGTTCAATCGCTCCACATGCCCAAACCATCTAAGCGTCCCTTTCTTAATCTTACTCATTACGCTTACATGAGCCTTGCATTCTTTACGAATTTCAATATTTTTCAAACGATCCCCAATTTGTTCATAATTTAAAAAATGGGTACTTTCATATAGTTTGCTTTCACATTTTAATTTTATTTTTTGTAGTGTTTATTTCAGAAACCTGGCAATATTTTAACTGATTATAAGGAAGATTTTCTAATTTTAGGAAAATCGAATTAACTACTACTCCAAGAGATGGTATTAGTAATGCTCGTTAAATTAAAGTTATTTATTTCTATCTGGAATGAAGGCCAATTAGTAAGCATGTCTCCGGCGAAGGCAGATTATAAATAAAATCCAAGCCTTTTTGACGTAGGTACGGAATTTAAATAAACCCTTTACATAGCTTCAAAATTATGTACATTTTTGGGGAAGCCGTCTTGTGGTCGTAGGGGAACAATTCATTGGATAACCAACACCTCTATGATATATTACCCCATGTGGTTTGCTACGTTTGATGACTTAGCAGAAGTACCCATGTTCGTGGTCTTGGCGGCGAATCTGTATACCCACCAACTGCGTGGTGGGCTGAATCGTGAGAAGCCGGTTGAATAAGACCTCTCGATCTCTCCAACTGGACTCTATCGATACCTATTATACGTTTTACATTCATAACTTTCTCTTCTTCCAGTCCTTAAAAAGACCCTTGTCACAACATCCCCGAAGATGACATAGGTCCTGAGGGATTTTTTTTCTCTAGCCATCCTGTGTGGAATTGATAAGATTAAATATTGGTATCGGTTAGTTGTGGCAGAATCGCCAAAAAAATAAATAAAGAATTGTCCAGAGGTTAAACAAAAAAAAAGGGATAATTCCCTTCGGTTGACATAGTTTCAGAAGAAATGTAATATGCCTAACTATGCTGATCTATTACATTCCATGTCAATGGCTCAAAAATATTCGCAAAGAGACTCACGAAATACCTTCCATATAATATTTGCATTCCATCATACCGGCTCCTTCTCAAGGGAGTTAAATTTGCCCATATTATTTCAGCCCCGACATACGTGAATTGGCTTTTTCCATATTCATACGCCCTCAAAGAAATGCCTGCGTATTTGAGCGAGCACCTAGGCGAGATGATTTGGCCAAATATTGTACATTTTCACATAAAACTTTATGTCACACTGTCAATGGGGTGACTCCACCGAAAATCAAAATTACATACCTTCTTACATAAAAATCTCGGAAACGGAATTTGATTTAATGTTAATGATAATTATTTTTTTAAATACCATGGTCAGATTTACCAATTAAAAAGTTATTTTTTGGATTTTCACTGTAAAATTTTATCGTGATTGAAATTAAGAAAAGATCAATATCTTTGTCACATTATGATTAGCTACGAAAAAAGAACATTTCCAAAACGATTAGCGATGGAAAACGTACCTAGTAGAGATATTCATGGCTGTATCATGCAGGGTGAAAATTACCTTAATAATTGCCAAAATCGGATAGGAGAATGCACCAGAATAAGAATAATTTTTAATTTAAAAAAATTATTGCCACTTCTTTCATTTTGTTTTAAAGCATGCAGAAGGAGATTAGGTGTCCTGAATAAATGGTAGCTACTTTCAATATTAGAATTTCCACGTAATAGGATTTTTCCGTAACAGCATACTTAATATTTTTCATAAGGGAGTCAATCGTTTTAAAATTTGCATAGGTGCAAAGCCTTTTTAAAGTTTTTTGGCATCTCTAGGAAACACTTCCTCTCCTTACCGGTCTCCAATGCCTCTCTCTCTTCAGTTTTTAGCCCAAAGTTGCATCTCCACATTATTTAACTACCGAAGAAGAGATTTTTTAATACTCCTTTTCTTGCTGGTCTATTCTAAAGAACATCTCTGACAGTTGGATCTTCCACCCATCTTGCAAGTCCTACCCAGGAAAGTCATCCCAGATAAGAAAACATTATTGCAGATGGTATTTTGAACAATTGAAATATTTGAATTTTGCAAATCAGACACCAAAGCAATAACTCGAAAATCTGATATTTAAAAAAAAATCGATACATATCGCTTCGCCGTTCGAGAAGAACTGTAATTTTTAGCCATATCAGCACAAACCAAATATTATTATGATGAATATTTAACAGTGTTTAGAGTATAATATTTGATTAACATCTACCGGTACAGCGCAGTGCAGACACGAAAATTGATAGGCATGGCAAAATTGATTGATTACATAATCTATAAACACATTTACTCACGATGTAATGTGAAAACTCTCTTCTGTACCGTGCCAGTCACTTTACGTGTCTGCACTACAGTGCAGACACGTAAAGTGTCGGTAGATTTGAATAGACTTTAAGTCTTCATCTTGATAAATGTCGATTTAAAATGTAAATAATACCTACCTACTGTTTATTTGGTTAGGGTGATATGCTTGATTTACTCGAGTTTTAACGATTTGGTAGGAAGTTTGAGAATAAGGTAAAAAAAAAACTAGAAGCTTTTATTGTAACTCTTATAAAATTCGGGTGAAGTTGTCTGTTTTTTTTATTAATCTAAACACTAGACATCGAAGAATAAGAGGTACACCACCCTGAAAAATCAATTTCTTTTGTAGATATCAGTACTAATTACTGAATATTCCGAATGGCACTCAGTCTTAACCCACAATGCAAAAGAAGGGGAAGAGTCCACGAGAAAAACAACTACCCTTAATCACTGAAACAAATAATATTTTCGGTAAGTAATAAAAACTACCCTCACCAGCTGAAAGCGTATAAAACGTAACGCACCGCAGGCCCCTCAAAACTTCCCCCATAAATTTAATTGTAACACATGTATCAAGTTTAAGTTGGAAACCCCAGATTACAGGATGTATGTGGTTAGCAGGAAATTCCCAGGCCTAAACCGCCCCGACACGACTTTTCTACCAAGTCCGGCGAGAGAGCTTCCGCCTTCGGAAGGGTGGGTAAATATATTGACAGGGTTGCGAATCCTTAAGGGCGGTGATTCCCTTATGTGAGAGAAATTAACATAATTTATTATAACCGAAAGGGGCGGATTCTTTCATAATATTTTACAGAGAACGGTAAATTTGTTATGAAATTTATTCCGTTTTCAGATGAGATCGATTAAATGTAGGTATGTTTGCTTAAATAATTTAAACAATTATGAATGTAAATTAAAAAAAAAAAATAGTTTTTTTTTACATAACTGAACTTTCATTTCGCCAGATCTGTACATTTCAATTTTACATTATGTATATATACGTTACACAATAAAAAATAACATGTTTTTTTTTCTATGACGCATCACAGAATAAACATTAAAAATAATAAAATTAGCAAAATAAGGAAATTTGTTTATTATTGCGGCAATCTAGAAAATCCTGGCAAAAAACAGCAGTTCAAATAATTTATTCGTTTGAATTATTCTGCTTTACAGTTATGATAAAAAAATTATTATGTTATTTAACACCATAGGTATTTTGGTTTAGATTTGAATCCTTACCAATGTAAGTGAACATTAATCAATATCGGAATAATTCAAAGTAGGCAATGTCTCGGTCTTATTCAGATACATTTCAGGATATTTTCATGGGCCCCTTTTCAATACAATTCCTTACAGCTGTTCAGGGATGCATAATGTACATCGCAAATGGAAGGAAAAGAAAATTTTCAGATTTCGCGAGAAAATTTCGAAACCTTAAACAATTATTAAGGTGCGGCCATAGAACTGCACCATATATAGAATGGAAATTCACGAAATCGAGACATTTTAGAGTATTATTTCAGAGCATTTTATTATCAGAAAATCTGTGTGTAGGTGCAGCACAATTTTTATTAATTATTATTTTTGTCATTATAAGCATGGAAAACATGTCGAATGCGTTATACCTACATATTGTAGGTAGGTACCTATCTATGTTAAAGGGTTTGTCCAGATTTCAGTTTTCTATACATTGCAAAATAATAAATGTATAGTAATATTTATGGTATTTTCCAGAGTGGTATGTACGAGTACTCTTAAGAATATAATCATTGTATTGAATATTTCCCTTCCAGAAACTAAGCGTTTCTTAAAATGACTTTAGCTGTATTTGGTGCTATAGAATAGTCGGGTACTTTCCAACCTTTCTCCTCCCCATATCTTTCCACTTTCCAGTTTCTTCAACCTCATAACTGACACAATACAATTGTGGGTCCCTTAGTCCCACAGGTTCCAGATAGTTGGGACAAGTACTGATTCTTTTTCTGTGTGTATTCACAATTAACAAAAAAAACGTATTAATTATATCGAAGCCAGAATCCAGTTAGCTTCTGAGAAGTTGGGCATACTGAACGGGGCCTGCAGATACTTTAATAGTACGCAACAGCTGATCCAGATACCGGATAACAAATGGATTGAAGTCTTTAGAGAACAGATTGATTTGATCTCTTTGGCACCTGCGCATAGTCTGAAAACATGCCTAACGCGTGCCCAATATTTGTACACGGTTGACATTTGTCACATGAGAACAGGTCGCTCCTACGACTCATTCTTGAGTTCATTAGCCCGGCTCTGGAACGATTTGCCGACCTCTGTGTTTCCTTCCCCCTATAACATGTGTCTCTTCAAGATACGTATTCACTCCTCCATTTTCTCAAAAAGACCCCCCTCAAAACATCTTCAAAGATGACGCAGTCCGTAGGGGAAATTACCCGAGAGCCTCCTCTGTAGAGTTAATACAAAAATGTAAATATATAAATATCCATCTACTTTGACACTTTACAATATCAAATAGAAACTTATAATAAGAGAAAGTCCTCATAATAAAATATTTAAAAAAAAGAATAATTGATTTATCTTGACTTTTTTCACTAAAAATCACTGACATTTCACCAAATTGATTATAATGACTAAGGAGTGATGTCATTTGATTCAGCACCAATGAAACCATAGTATATGATACCTCACTCGATCTAGTTCTGATACATGAATTTTTCAATAAATCCCCCCTCCCCCTCCCCTAAAGGGATGTTACACCCATTAATTTGGGCGGATGGGCCGAGATGTATGTATAACCAATTTTTGATGATTGTAGCAATTATCTCATTTATTTCATGCACCTTTAAATCACCCGTGCTCAAAGATGCGAAGAAATAAACAACGGACTTGCTACGCGCATTGGATACCAGAATGTGACTTTTTTTTAGAATATACAGAGTTGCATCTGAGATACGTGCGTAAGAAACTTTTGATTACAGCCCCCTGGGGGGATGTCTTCCTCAATCTTCTCGTTCTCAGCGGAATCCTGTACCTATGTGCATAACTTGGGAGTAGCAAGTTAACTCTAGAAAAGTTTTTTGTGGTGACTATTCTCGCCTCTTTGACAACTCCACTTCCATGTGACTCTGTTTTTCTATGCAACAGAACTTGATTTTTTGTCTAACGGTTATCAGATAGTTATTTCTTAGTTTGAATGTTGACCATAAAAGGCATCCAAAACCTAAACAAAGCGATGAGTGCTGTCTGCCATATAAAAGAACATTAAAAAAAATACATAACGTGGAAATAGGATATAAAAAAATAACATAAAAATAAAAAAGTGAACATATTTAGCACTTATGCTACAGTGGCTTGAGGGAAATTCTCTATCTATGATGTAGGGGCGTGCCCTGCCACTGGGCGATGGCCTGAACAAGGGTGTTTTCCGATCCCCGGTAGCGCTGACTCGTCCCGGCTACTCTGTGGTGCATCAAAGCAGCGAACCGATGCACCTTTCCCTCTGCGAACGTCTGCGAGGCGCTGCATCGCCATGGGAGGCCGAACATCGCCCTGTAAGCGCGGTTGTACTGTACTCGGAGTGTGTCCATGACGCCTTGTGTATATCTTGTCCATATTTCGCTAGTGCATAAATCGTTTGTGTAAAGGGATTAATATTTAAGTATTGAAAGTAAAATAAGATCTTTATTTTTTAAATCTGTTCTCAAAATGAACGTTGCTTTATGCAAAAATAATATCATTTTAATTAAGACAATTTTCTTCATTGCCGTTTTCTTGTAGTAGCGACCCAATTACATACATTTACTATCCAATCTATGAATTTCATTATCCTATGGCGTGAACGGTGAAAATTACAATCCTCTTTTAGGTGTGAATTGAGAATCTAAAGAAGGAAGGCAAAATATAAACCAGATGCTGTTAATTCCGCTTTAGTTTTGCCGAAGTGTTTTCATTGCCATGTTCTAGCAAATAAAATTAACAGTTTATACCATTTAAGCGGGATCTTTATAACGTCTTAC
Organism: Halesus radiatus; assembly: GCA_022606495.2. Classification (NCBI taxonomy): domain Eukaryota; kingdom Metazoa; phylum Arthropoda; class Insecta; order Trichoptera; family Limnephilidae; genus Halesus; species Halesus radiatus. The sequence goes on from JAHDVE020001351.1 coordinate 136,235, forward strand.
AATTTTCTTGAGCTTTATTTTTGCTGGAAGTGGATATTTTCCTATCTACATTCAATTTTCAAACAGTTCTACGTACCTACTATAATATTCAAGCAGTCCGTTCGTTCTACAATTGTTATACAGTCAGTTTTTAATCCAATATTGATGTTAATTTTAACTTCTTCCGGCGCATTACTTGTTAGTCAGTTGGCTATGAAAACCAGGCCAAAGATTTTTTGTTTAATATCCAAAATTTGGGTTCTTTTTAACATTTTATAAGGGAAGGGATATATTTT
>JAHDVE020001352.1:0-51784 GCA_022606495.2 Halesus radiatus
ATATACATAGCTTACGATCAGTTGATTAACACTTATGTTTTTTTTCCCCTAGTATTCACTGCTGATTTTCATTTTATGGCCAACTAATTGTTGATAAGTTATCGCTTCGATATGGCACTTCCATCTTGCTACAGTAGCTCTGGAGGTATCGAAATGTCTCCGTAGGTTTGTTTATTGGTCCATATTTGAGTCAATAGGAATTTCGATTTCGTGGCTTTGCAAGTCAGGGGCTACGTTGGTATATTTTTCGTTAGCTAACGCAAGTTAAATCTATCATAAACAACACGGTTTTCATGAACGCAGCATCGTTTCTTCTGTTTGTGTTACGGATTTTTCTTTTAACGCAAACTCAAACTTAACTTTTTATTGCGATACGAACTACCAAACTGTAAAAATTCGTTGTTTATGGCCGATTTAACTCGCGTTAGCTAACGCAAAAGACACTGGCTCGACCGCCTGTTTGATTGTCAAGTTTCGTGATTTATGTGTAACAAAAATAAATTTACGGATACCGTGAGAAACTTTAATATATTATTGCGCCTGTTCGCAACCGTTTGACTGAAAGTCACGTGCGCAGACTTGTAACAAGTTCGGTATTTTGTAAGTTTTATTTTATTGTGTTGATATCTTCTTAAATCAATAACTCAATAAATATATAAAGTTAGAATACTGTCGGATAAATAGGCTTTAACATTTTTAATTGACATTACAAGCACTCTTTGCTACCTCAATCGACGATCTTAAAGAGCAATGATCTTGTGACTTTATCCTCTTTCAATGAAGATACTGACTCAGCGTCTCCGCGATTGATATCGCTTCGTCACATCGACTCTTACCACCACTTCAAACCCATAATCCAAGTTTGGCACATCGATCAAAGATGGACAGTGATACCGAATTAATAATCAATAACGGGAAGCCCTTCCTTCCACGTTAATTTTCCAAAATGATGTTAATCCTCTCTGTGCTTATCGTATCGTGGATCGTTTAGCCTGCACGTGGGACGTCAGAAGGACACGATCGTGATAGAACCTGAATGATGTTAATGCACAGGGAAGCCCTTTGTTAGGATTTGTAGTGCTTTTCTTTAACGAAAACTGTAGTAGATTTTCGTTCTTATTAATAGCATGAGCATAACATTATTTAAAAGAAAAAATATACAATTATTTTTATAAACAATAATTATTAACCTGAAACACTCATCCAAATTGAAAAAACCTTCCGAGAAAAAATAAATGTCGCCGACAGGACTCGAACCTGCGCCCTTCTGATTGCCGGTCAGATGCTCTAAAAACTCGAAAAAACTCCTTTGCGCTGTGCACAAAAATCTTGTCTTACAAACTTTAGTTTATCCATTGAAAAATATACACTTAACCTAGTCGATTACACTTCAGTACAGGGAATGAAGTAATTAAACGGTATAAATAAGTTGTTTTTTTTTCAGTAAGTACCTAACCTATACAACATAACGAATTCACTGAAAAAATAAGTATCTGCCGACATGTGAAAGGACAGTATGTTTTAATTTGGGGATATAAGTGTGTAATTTCAAAGATGTTAATTGTTGAAAGTCTAAAATAAGTTTATGTTTTCTCATCTGAAGTGAATGAAATATTATGAATCTATCACGGTAGTGGTTTTTAGTGTATTTTTTCTTTGTTTCTTTAATAGATATAAATTTTGTAAAAATGTTTTTTATGTCGCAAAAGAAAGCTTAGGGCTAACGGTTTTATCCGGGGTGCCAGTTTAAAGGATGGGATCGGATATTCAAATGAATAGATTTCTTATGTAAAACAGATCAACATTATTTCACTTTAGACACACACACAGGAGTAAAGCGCGGGAGATTTTAATATGCAGGGATTATGAATTATGAACTGCAAGCCAACGTCACACTAAGTAAATGTCATTTCATTTTTTCAAATGCTCCAACATTTCGTTCGCTGCTGAACACGCATGCGCGTGTTAGTATTGCCACTTGACAAAAGTTGCCAGTGGATTAATTCCATAATCACAGTTCCTACAGTTTTTTTCTATGTTTGCGGGTTATTTAATACAATTAAATCGTTCTGCTCTCAATATTCCACCTTTTTTCACTACAGTAATATTGTAAAGCGTTTTAAATTTCCCACGTTATACAAATACAAATATCGTTTTTGCCACATCCGTGCATCACGCTGGAAAAAATCCAAGTTCAAGAACCGATTTCCAATAATAAGCTGATCTGTATCCGAAGTCTCGTAACAAAGTAGCAATCCCTTGCACTCATCAGTGAAACCGCAATATCCGCGGAGGCCAATCAGCCGTGATCGTGAATTGTGTTGACCTGCGGCGGTGACGTCACGGCCACCAACCAACCTCCTCAGTCAGACCTTCACGCTCCACGGGACGCTCATCTGCCGAGAGATCAGTTGTAGTCTCTCTTTCTGTAGCATGTGTTGTTTGTGAGGAAGTGAGAGAGAGAGGCTTGTTACAACTGCCCTGCCTCTGATAGTTATGTTGGAATCTATCTTTCTGTAACATGTATCGTTTATGAGAAACATGGAGATATTAGTCGCCTTATTTAGTTACATCGCCAGCAGTGGCGTGCAGAGAGTTCGTAATCAGGGTAAGCAGTAGGAAAAACAGCGAAAGCGACGTGGTAACTTTTCCCTATGAATGGCTAAGCTGCTAGCTTTGGCCAATGGTTGGTTGGAATTGCCTACAACTTAAGTATCCAAATAACAGCTTCATTTAGGTATGTATATTACAAGTCAATTACTGAATATTAAAAGTATACGTTTTTCTAATCGCACAATTGCATGAAAAAAGTCAACATAAGAAGATAATTACTTCGTTTGTAGTAGTAGTTCTAATAAATAGGTGTGCCAACAGAACGTTGATTACTATATTTGTAATTTTCACCGAAAAGCCGCCCTTTTACGACACTAACACAAGCGAGTCTTCCCTTGAATGCGCATTGCGCACATTCTTTTATAGAATAAATTAAACATTTGAATATGACGTACGCATCATTTTGCATACTTAGTTCCTGCTTTTGTCCCATTATTAAGGCAGTCGGTGGGGCGCTTGCGGCGCTGCGATTCGTAGCGGGAATTTCTTAATATAATTTTCTTGCAATCATTTTATCAATTTTAATATATTTATATTTTCATGCCAGTAAGACAGGGTAGGCAGTTATTGTGTGCCTATATAGAATACACGCCTCTGATCGGCGATATGGCTATGGAGTCCTGCTGTTGAAATCTCCGTTATAACCTATTATAATATATACCGTTATAATATATACGAGTACATGCGCCGTTTTTGAAAAAGAGGGAGACATTACGAAGGATTTATCAGAGAGGTTAATCGAAACGTCTCCTCTAGTTACATAGGCCTGTATTGCCTATAGGATGTAGTCGTACCGCTTAGAGCTCTGTTGAAACCTCTCCTTTGGTGATATCGGGGGAAGGAGGAAAAGAGAGATTACAACTGATCCGTTTACCTCGGGATGGCTAGACGAAATCTTGATTCCGGAATTTGACACTAATGCCAATTTCCCATCTGATCGGATCAATCCGGACGAAATGCGATATTTCTCGTTGGATTCGATTTTATATTGCATCTTGTAGACTTGTGCAAGATTTCATGCTAGATAAAATTCTCTTCAAAACATCGAGTCTCGCAACTTCAAAACTATATTCATGTACACATTTGTAAAATACAATGTCAACACATTTATGGATTCACAGAGAGAATACAACAATTTATAAGCAATATACTTTATGTATCTACATTGTACAAATTATATAAGATTGTATTAGAGTGCATAATAGTGTGATCAACCTTAGGGCATTCGACACGGATTATAACGCCGCGCGTTCACAGATGGCGTTAATTTAAATACATATTTTATAAAAAACGCGTTTAGCACATAATGCTTTTAAATATTGAGATGAATTGTTTGTTGCCAGGTATACGGAATATGAAATGGAATAAATTTGGTATTGTAGGTTTAAAGCTGTTTTTCTGCAAGAACCTTATAAAAATACAATATTTTATTGTAACACTAACACATAGTGTCTTGGATGAATTCAGCTTTAAGGTCTATTCACACCTACCAGGACAGTTCAGTGCAGACACGTACAGTGGCAGGCACGGTATATTAGGGAGTATTCATATTGGATTCATTTCATATTCTTTACATAAACTCGTCAACATTTGACGGCCTCCATGGTCGAGGTGTAAGGCTCTCGACTACCAATTCGATGGTCGCTGGTTCAAATCCCGGCGTGCGCAAGTAATTTTTATTTAATTAATTTGTGTTCTTTCACAATTAATTCATTTAAAAATAATATCGAGTATATTTGCGAACGTTCCAGAGTGGAAGATACTCTCAGTATCGCCCTGGTGAAAGACCACCATTCAGAATTGAAACGTTGCTTGAAATGGCTTTTAGCCGTGTTTGGTGACCAGATCTGAATAGCCAGGTATTCCCCACCTTCCTCTTCCCCTTCTCCTTCCCCTCCCCAATACCTTCAGCCTCACAACATTCCCCAATTGGGAATGCCATAGTCTCACTGGCTCCAGACGGTTGGGAGCAGTTGGGACTCTTGTGAGGTATTGATATAAAAAAACAAACACAAACAATCTCAATATTCAAAAGCGTTACGTGCTAAAAAAGTTTTTTTATAAAATATTTAAATAAACGCAATCTGTTACCGCGTAGCGTTAGTCATGTTTCAAATACCCTTAAATCAATATTGAATTTGGATTTATTTATTCTTAAATTTAAAAAACAAACACATTATCCACTCGTCTCACTAGGACAGTCCTGTGTTGAGATGAGCGGCTTTACAATTTTCGTGAAACGATATATTATAATTTTTTTTTTTTTTTTAACATCGTTACAATAACTATAAAATCTACAGTAAATCTTTAAGTTGGCCGTACGTTTATAGATTACAACAATAATAATTTTCATTGTAACTCAAATAATATCATAAAGTATCTGTTCTCCAATTTGCCACAATCATATGGTGACCATATTTTTGTTAACAAAAAGTAGTGAGTAAATAATAATAGGTAAATCATAATAAGTAAATAATAGTCAGTAAATAGTAATTAGTTAATAATATTATACGAAGATAAATAAGTAAGTGTTAATAAGTAAATAACGAAAAATAAAAAAATTAAAATTAGTAAATAATAATCAGTATATAGTAATAAGCATATGATGATTTCATTGTTAATTTCCTGTATTACCACTTATTCCTATAATGCATTAACTGCAAGACACTATGCAAACTCTTAATGATATTCTAATAGCGATCTAGTCAAAATTACGTCAATAGATTTTAATAAAGAAATAAGAGAGTCTGCAAAGAATCCATATAATACTTTATGTACATATTATAACATTGTATAATAGAGCAAACAATGGTGTAATAAATAATAAATTTATTAAGTACTGAAGCCGGTTATATTGTTGAGATTGACTGCGGTTGAACGGTTGTCCTTGATAGTGACATTTCAATGAGACCAGTGGTATGAAGCATTAGCAGTAACTACATAGCTTAGTACTTGACAAAATGAACTACCCACACTTCAGTTCCTGAAACTAACTGGGTCGTTTATCTGACTATTATAATATGTGTAATCTATGCGCATTTCTTCTGGGTGATAGATATAATTTTCAACCACTCAAGAAAATAACCGCTAGAAGTGTGTTATGGGCGTGTCTGTGTGCTTGAAGTAAGCTCAATTTATCCTTACTTCTGGCGAAATTGATTAATCATTTTCAATGGTGGTTCATGTGCTATCTCACTGGGAGTTCAATCGAAATTTAAAAAAGTGAGAAAAAAATCCTTTTACATTAAAAAAATAATATGTTACTCTTTCCATGTTACATATATAATTTTCCATAGATTTAAAGGAATTTCTTCATATCACCACCAGAAATTAGCGACATCTGGCAACAAGAAACAATTAATAATATAATGCCGTAAAACATAATTTTGAATGTGAAAATTACAATTTACCTAAGAAACTATAATTTTAAAAACATTGTTTTATTTTAAAAAAATAATTTTCGGTAATTAACTTATTTTAATAACTACTTAATACACGACAATCATAGAAAAAAAACTCTTGATTCTTGCAAAACACTGTTCCGTAAAAAAATGTTGCATAGCTGCGCACACGGTCGCCTTGTAGATTCCGAAGGATTGCACGCTCGGCGCGGTTTCATTCCGAAGCGCCACGAGAATGATAACGTATGCAATATTTATTAGAACACAAAGCCCCATAAACGCTGAATTCATAACGCGCATATGTAATTCATTTCGAACTCACTCTCGAGCAGTATCTGTTACCTATATGAACGGTGGATTTTTTGCCGCGAAATTGAATGCCGCGCGTGGTAAAATTCCGACAAATGTTCCTGGCCTGTCTGGGGCCTAGGAGTCAAAATATCTTAGTAAATCGGCGATGTCAGCTTTCTTTTTCAAATCGGTAAACATCACATTCCCTTCCGTTGTGTCGCCCAATAATCGCCTGGTTTTCTATCCCTTGTCCATTTCCCTCACCATAATTCACACTTCTTCTATAGAGATATTCTCTCTGCGGGCTATAGCTATTTACGACGCACACGATAAACGTTGGAACATTGGAAAATGAGTATAACATAATATTGCCCATTATGTGCAAATATGCAAACATCACCGGCAAAACAGACAGAAGCTAAATATATCTCCTCGATTACGCATGCTACATATTGTATTTTACCTTGTCTTTTCCTCTCCGTCAGATCGGATAATTCCGTCGCCATTAGATTAGTAGACTGAGAAATTGAGATGCAGTGGAAATTTTATGCTTTTTAAACGTTCAAGGCTTTTTTCCAGTAATGTCGAACCGAGATATACAGGGTGAATCAGGATATTTAACCAGCGATTCCTGAGATTACGTGGCGCACACACCATTGGATACTCAGGGTCATATAGCCGACATATACTCGTATATTTTCTTTATCAGAGAATGGAATCACTTCGTGGCTTGGCATCATAGTTTGAATGAAAGATTTTTTTTTAAACCACTTTGAACTCAACCTTCATCAGGAACGTACACATATAAACTAAATTAACGGGGGGAAGAAAGGAAACATTCTTAAAATCAGAGTCTGGGTTAAATCTAATTGTTTATTAAAAAAACAGCAATTATTATTTTTCTTTGATTTTGACATTTCTAATGCTTCTAAGTTATTAAGTAGTTATTAAAGTGGTTTAAAACGAACAATTTCTTTCATTTAAAATATATATTTTCGTTTATAAGGAACTCCAGTCCATTTTTTATGTTTTTTTTATTAATATTGTCCTTCTAATTAAATTACCTTATTTTTTTAAAAGTTCTTTGTCATAGTTAAATTAATTCTCAAAGTTTGATTCTTTTGAACCCCTCTAAAACAACTGGAATCCGAGAGATGGCCGCGTGACGTCACACGAGCGTCATACGGCCACGCGGAATGAATTTACACATAAAGAATGTCGTTCCAATGGTAACAACGAAATGGCGTTTTGATGAGATGGTTTTTTATTCACCTTTAAATAACGATTTATAAATTCCACGTATATTTATTTATAATAAGAGTTTTATTTTGAGAATTTTATAATAAACATGTAGTTTTAAAACCATGAGATTTTTTTACGGAAGTTCTTTATTGTTGAAAAATAAGCTCTGGAAACGCTGGTTAAAATGTCTCGGGTAGGTACACCCTATATATCTATTACAAAGTTTTCTGCTGAAACAAATTCCTCAGCAGACCTTGGTAGTTTGGTAGATGAGTATTTTGTTAACGCTTTTGAGATGTCATCTCGATTTTTGCAATGTTCGTTATCTAATTCAGACTGTAAAATGTTTAATTATATAATTGAAAATACACTTTGTATATACCACTTTACTTAAAATATATAAATATTTCTACATGTTTCGATAGCAATGCTATATACAAAGTGTATTTTCAATTATATAATTAATAATGATGCCACAAAGTTATCAAGCATTTGAAGAAATTGTAAAATGTTTATTTTCTTGTGACTGCCATGTTGGCTTTTGAGGCTCTCACGGAGTGTTTTTCTGAATATAAGGTATCAGTTGGAATTTGTAAATATTTTGAATCATCTCATATTCGGCTCTTCGATAAATGTATAAGCCTTGTACAACCGTGTAATTCTTACAGTCGCCCCACCGTGGCATGCCAATTTTAAGTGTTACATATTAAATCTGTTTATGTGTAGCATAAATTCTCCAGAACTGTGAGTTCTGACATATTCACAGCTCTTCTGTCGGAAATTTATAGGACAATGCAATTGTTTTCTGAGATCAACGTGAGCTACGGGCTCTTACGAACAGTGAGTTATGGCGTCACGACATTTGCCCAGCTTTTTCTGCCTCAATTTTGGAGTTTTGGTTTACAACGTCATTTCCATCATGATGTGTCTAAAATTAGATAAGACAGCGTATTTTTGTTCCATTTCTTTCAATTCAACCACAGAGCAAAAAATATATGGAGATGCCCTAACACGCTGTGAACGCTGTCCATTTAAGTATAACAGCAAATGAGTAAGGAAAAGTTCGGCTTGTTTACAAAAACCGAATATTATTTAGTTTGACCCATTTATAATTTGCTTAACGCAGTCAACATCACGCGAAACAAACGTGGACGGCATTCTACTAGGCTGGTGGCTAGTTTTATGTCACGTAACCTTTGCCTCCAGGTCGTCGAAATTGTACGTTATGGCGGGTCTATTCATTCTGACGTCACTGAATTCGCCTCTCGGATAAAGCCAGCTTGTAAAACATGATAATAAATATAATGATATAGCGACCTACGACGTTCGATAGTTTATTCTAGTTTCTATGACGTATTCCAAGCCGCCGCATAGTTGAGTTGCATTTTTCAATAGCAGGAAATTAATTCAGTTTCCGACCTCACCGAACAATGGATGCTCTATGTCAGAAATGAAATATTTTACATTTTCTCTCAAGAGAGTAGTTCGTGTATAAGTATCTAGTTTCGACGAATGAAATATCCATCAAATAGTCACGTTGTGAATTTTTTTGTATAATCTTTTTATTGAGAGTAATAATATTTCTATAGTGGCACATCGTGGAAAACTTGTTATCTAGAGAACGCTTTTTCCTTAACCACTCGACCTTTATTTATCTTTTTACTAGTTTTCATTTGCTTGAGGGGAGAGGGAAGTCGAAGAGGAATTATTTATTAATTCTAAATATTGCTAATATTATTACGCAATACAATAAACATGATGTTTTTAAAGACAAAAATATATTTTTTAATATTATTATAAACCAAAAAAAAAATACATAACTACATACAGCGTTTTACAAATTTTACATTAAATACAAGAAATAACGTCGTACGAATTGAATTGCGGACTCTTTTGCGTATGGGGGGAAATTGCCATTTCGACTATCGCGTCTACACGGCGATTGACATATGACTCTAGGACATTAATACTGTAAGATATTTATATATATAAAAAAATAAAACGATTTTGTATAAAAACACCACACTAGGCTGAGCCTATTCTGAGGTGATAGAAATGAAAATAATGTTAATATCCTAAATTATAATGAGATAAGTTTAAAAAAATAAACGACGAAAGGGGTGAATAAATATAGTTACAATAATTGAAAATAATATTAACAACTACCAAATCGAAAAGACACGGAAAAGAAAAAGATAACGGTAGCTGGGATTCTAACCCAGGATCTCATGGTCTATCCGGTACCTGCGCTCCATGGCAACTGAGCTACGGCTACCCCAATCCATCCCGTCATTTTTTATCTAGGCTTATAGAAATAGTCAACAAATGTCCCATATAAATAAAAATCAATAGGTATATCCGAGTCACTATCTAACGATTATAAATCAATTCGGCAGAATCTTGTAGTTATAAAAAGGTAGCAGCCAAAAATATATGGAAATTAATTGAGGATGATATTGACAGTTCTTAGAAGTCGAAGTAAGATACTCGTACGTGTTTCGATTTTGGAAATTTTTAATATTATCTTCAATTATTGCTAGTATATTACAATGACGTTTATGAGCTACGATAAGTTATTTCCAAAAAAATATATAAATGTAGTGTGAAGTTTGTGGTTATATTTTAGATGTTCTTAGTATCTGTCCGTGTATATTTTAAAATTTTACACAGGCCTTTAGCATTTATCAAAAATCAATTCAGAAATACGATTTATTATGATCGTCCCAAGTATGTAGTAGAAAAAAATAATTATAATCCTTTCCCGGTAGGTTTTTTTTTAAAATAAACAGAATGAAAGTTTTGTAACCCGCATTTAAAAAAAAACCATAAAGTTAGTGTTTCTGAAAAAAATTTACTTTGACACGTAGAACGGTCAGAATGGGTTAGTATTTTTTTTTATTTGATCTTTATAAATGTAACCCTACGTAAATAATAAAATAATATTATAAATAAAAACATGTATAGTAAATAATTTTCTCATTGAAAACATTATGTTTGTCGTATTGCGTACTGATATTATCATTATTTAAAATTTTAATAATCCCTCTCCGACGTTCCTCTCCCCATTAATACCCTTACGTTACACATCCATAAGATGTTATTATTTGAGAAAAAGAATGTTTCTCCCGTGAGAAATCACATGTGATGTTTCAGGGAGTTCAACATCATTCAAACACCTGAATAATGTTGGACTCAATGAAATTTATGAAAGAATATACCCCCCCCCCCTTCGGTTGCTTACTTTGTATAACGTTATTATTATATTTTTTCGTGAAATTGTATGTCATTCAATTCTTTTCCTTTGTGTTGCTTACTTTATACAAAGTATTTTTTAATATGATTACCCTGTGAGTATTGAGTTCCATCTGTCTAGAGCCAATGGGATTATAGCATCTCCATTTGGCATATGTTAAGAGGCTAGTGACAGTGGGGAAGAGGAAGGTTGGAAAGTACCTGACTATTCAGATTCGGGGTCCAATTGCGGTTCTTTTTAATTATAAGTCATTGTCCTTATCCTTAAGGTTAAAAATATTTCGCTTAAATTCAGTTTCTATTCCATGTCAATGACAGTACATTTTAAAATGAGTTGGTGCTTTAATTATCACGTGTGTAGTTTTTTTTTTTTGAATTTTTATCTGACTTCGGGATTTTGATAAAAGTACTTAAATCGCAATTTCGATAATTCGGTTCATTTGACGGCATTAACATATTATGCGAAAAAACAATTCACTAATAACAATAAAATTGGGTTTTTATTTTGTTAAAACTACCCATCTATCGATATTTTTAAAGAAAATCATTTCCTGAATGACAGCTGTCGTCTGAGAGAATCTGAACCGCAGTTAAACAAAAAGTCTTAAAACCTAACGATAAGGACAATGTATTATAATTAAAAGTCACCAAGCCATTTCAAACTAACATTTCGATACTGAGCTCATCATAGAAGGCTAAAGCCATTCCAAGCATTGCTTGGTGATCAGTCACCGGGGCGATACTGAGAGTAGGTATCTACCACTCTGGAAATTGATATGATATTCTATTATTTGAGACTACATCACAATAATATAAGTACTTACTCGTATAATGATAAATCAATATTCGATGAACCACAATATCATTCAAACCGCCTCACAGGAGCATCACTTACGTTGAAACGACTCTTCATCTGATATGTACAAAGGAACATCGTACAATTTTCACATCACAGCCAACGTTCCCATTAAGCTGGGAAGACCGCCCTCGGTTTGTCACATGGCGGAATTATTACTTTTGTCTGTTGCCGTGAAGTGTCTAATACTGCTTGAAATCTGAAGTTCCCTGTTTGAAGGAGTTAGCCGGGAAACGAACTCTGTTATCGAATAAGCTCGCGCTCGCTCGTTCGTGTGGACCGTTAGCCAGCCGTCACGATCCGCTTTGTAAAGAAGGAAAATAAGATTATATCCGTAGTGGAAGTGGAAGCGCGCTTCAAGTCCGAAAAAGCGACTTGTATTATTCTGAATTTAGCGAAGCTGTACAACACTTTATTGAAGTTGCTTATAAATCTCTACAAATAAAAATTAATGTTTGTATGTCTGTCCATATTTTATCGAAAATTGCTCTACCGATTTCGTTGAAAATAGCACAGTTTGTTCTTATTAGTGACGGGAAGGTTTCGGAAATAGTTTGAATGAAATACAATATGTAAAACTATTGCTACGATGTTTTAAAATTAGTATGAAAAACATTGAATCCCCCATGATGTATTGAGGTTAGTCCGGACTCCATAGCGTGGTGATCAAGCATTTGACTTTGAGTCAGGAGGTTGTTGATTGGTTAACTATCGGAGATAAAACTCATAGGCCCGGTATTTCAGTATTTTTTTTTAATAATGATATCACTCGGCTTATCTTGTTAGGGTTTCTAGCATAGATCATCTTAATGGACGTAAATGTCTCTTAGCGAGTTTAAAGAACAACCGATTTTTTAAATGCATTAATTATTCAAAAGGAGATCTCTGAGACGAATGTGTGGTAAAACCGTGTATGATCGTGCGAAAAATGTTGAGATTCGTAAACAATGCAAGGCTTAAGTATGTGTAATGAGCAAGATTATGAAAGGGACGCTTAGATGGTTCGGGAATGTAGAGCGAATGAACGAAGAGAGGTGTATAAGGAGAATATATGACGCGAATGTGAATGAAAGAAGAAGTCGGGGACGTACGATGAAGACATGGCACGATCAAGTTAATCAAATACTTGAGTCGGGCCATGTCAGAAGTCGGAATAACAGAAGAGAATGTATGAGACGATGTATGAATGTGAATGGAACGGCTTGATGGTTAGTTAGTTATTAATTATTCATTTGTCGGCCTCCATGGTCGAGGGGTAATTCACACTCAGGTCGACCAAGTCTGATGCGTCGAACAAACTGGTTGAACCCTCTCGTACGAATACTACTAAATTAGGAGACAGCGGTTTCAATGTACTGGGCCCACATTCTCGGAATAACCTCCCATTTCGTTAGAAGTCAGAAAGCAATTTCGAAACCTTTAAGAAAAGTCTAAAAACATATCTATTTAAAAGGGGCTACAAACTTTAACAAGATGTAAACCGCCCTTATTATGATTCTTGTCACTAAACAGCGCTGTAGAAAAATTTCCCATTTATTATTATTACTTGTGGCACGTTTCGGAGTTGCCGATACTATCAGTATCGCGTTGGTGAAAGACCACCATTCAGAATTCAACGGTGCTTTAATAGGCTTTAGCCGTGTGTGATGACCATATTTGAATAGCCAGGTACTTCCCACCCCCCTCACCCCATCTCCTTCCATTCCCCATTCCTTTCAACACCACAATATACCCCAATTGGGGATGCCATAGTCTCACTGGCTCCTGTTAGCATGTAGCAGTTGGGACTCCATATATTAACTACTTTGAATGGCGTGAAAACTCGCCGTGTTTCCGTAGTGCAATACATATTTTGAATTTACATTTTTGATAGGACCGAAATGTTTCTCGTAGCCAACTTTACTGAAAAGTTAAAGTTAATCCTGCCTTCGCCACCAAGTTTCACGATTTCTCGTTTATGCTATTCTCAAGTTTCATTTTCACTACAGTAAATAACTTAAATCAAAGAATGTTATCTACTATAAAGAAAAACTTTTTTTTAAATATTAAAGAATTTTTTTACGTATGACAAGTCTCTACACATTATTAACAATTCAATATTTCTATATTTTCTTTTTTTAAAGAAAGACAAATATTCCCTGCTTACGAATAACCTGACAATATTTGAAAATCTCCTACTACCATCACAGTAAGCGGAAGATGTTGCTTGTGTCGTAAATGGAGGACTTAGCCAGCCGAGGAATTGAACTCACGACGCCTGGGTGAGACCCAAACGCGTTTGGAATATATGGTAGATATTGGTTATTCACAGCGGTTATTACGATTGGCTTAACTGTTCCAATAGTTTAGAACATTCACTTAGTTCTTGACAATATCCTTTCTCAGATAATTTTATCAGATTTCACATTGGTGTCATAATGCATAGAAAGATTCATCGCTAGCCCCTGAAAATTTTGCGTTTACGATAACGTCATTTCTTACGTGAATTTTGCCATTGTACGCTCTAAATATTTATTTGTCTATGTTTATGGCAACCTTGAATAGCCATAAAATGAATAAAACTACATGACGAGAACGCCGCGAACTATAATTCTTTTGTCGATTTAAAGAAAAAAATTAATAATGAAAAATAGAAAAGCCAACATAAATATTTAAAACGCGAATTTAGCCAATTTTTTCTGAAGACACATAGATTTTGACCTTCCTGACTCTTTGAAACTAGAGTAGTAGACTCGCCGTATAGCCTTTGTGAATGGACAACATTTCCCAATCACATAAAAAAATAAATTTACCACAGTGCAAAATGCATCTCCGTTAAGTTTACCACTACTCAACATCGACATATAATAATGTAATACCAATTCGGTCATCGTTCGCCTGCGGGCGCAGAGTGCAGAGGTCGCCGCCAATCAGCCCAACAGCCCCGCCCGGGACGAGCACATTCCTTCCCATCGCGGCCGAGTGGCCCGAGTGAAGTACACACGGCGTCTTCAAATCAGAATATTCGCCTGCGCCCACGCGGAACGCCTCGCAGTATTCCCGTGACCTCTGGTTCAATTATGAAACTGGGTTTTATTGGCCGCGCCCGCCCACCGCCACGCAGGTCCCCATCACCGGCCGCGTGATGTCACCGCGGCAGAGTCCCACCGCGCCGTGGTCTAGACGAATTTAGGAAATTGCGATCATCATGAAAATTATGTGATTACGTTGCACCAAACAAACTGTGATGATAATAGTCTGGTAGGATAAACAGGTGGAAGCATGTTGTGGGCGTGTCCGTGTGCCCGATGTAAGCTCAAATTTTCCTCACATTTGATGAAATTTTAATGAAACGGAGCATTGTTCTCTTACACAAAATACGCAACACGAAATGAGAGATGCAAGAGCTTCAGGAAAGAACATCACATACATAATGCATGAGTGAAGCAATGACAAAAATATACATTTAAGATATCATTGAAGTCAGAGCCTGTTAAACCAAGATTTTGGACATTATAATTGACAATCTTTGAAGTTTATTTTCGTAGAGCCTGACATCATTTCGACTTATACCAAAAATTTCAAGGCCCTGGCCTGAGTTACCAAGTCTCCAAATTATGGGTAGTGGAGAATGGTACCCTTAATTTATAGAGTGTTGATTGAAGAAAAGCAATTCATTGTTTCCAAGTCTACGACAAGAAATGTTAAACTGGATAAGTTTAAGGGAAATATCGCGGATAGAACATGAGGTCCTGGGTTAGAATCCCAGCTGCTGCTGTTATCTTTTTCGTTTCTGTGTCTTTTCGGTTTCATGTTTCATTGTAGGAGTTGCTAATATTATCTTCAATGATTAAAAATACAAAAAAAAACATTTTTCTTCCTCCGGTTACCTCGGAGGTCAAGTTTAAGTATACCATATTGTTAACATAATAATGAAACAAACAAACATACATGCTTGATATTTATACATTAGTTTTGATGCTCCTGCCCAGAATTTTACAGAACAGATAATTAAATATTAAAAAAATCGTAGTAACGATTAATTCAATGCTTAGTGGGGTTTAAAGACATGACACATTTTGTTGAAAGTTGTACTTATTTACGTAGGTAAGGTATAACAGAATGTAAAAAAATAAGGAAATTCGGGTTTTCCTTTAGGCGGCTTCTGACCGGAAAATTGCATGCTTATTTTATAAGCAGCGAATATTAGTTCAAATTGTATGAAAGTTTAGTGCAGTACGAGTGCTGCCTAAAAGCTCCGAATACAGAAACTTTCGAGCATCCGTTGAGGTTTTCAAACAAATATTTTGATGACCAAACTGTTTCATTCACAACCGGCAGCCATAATAACTGAATGAGAAAACTAAAACAATTTAAACAAATTATTGCTTATAATAATTTGTTTAATATTTGTGCTATGCATAAAAAAAAAATCTTGTCTTGTAAACATTAGTTTAATCATTTAAAATAATAAAACAATTTAGTTTATTTTACTTGGGTTTTATTTGTACTTCCGTCGTGGAATCGATTATTTTCAAAAAGACCTTATGAAAATGTATTAAATTCATCTTAGTTAATTCATAAAATTAGTTAGTATATTTTCATCTCAATCCAGAGCAAAATATACCTACTCTCGATATATTCGTTGCTTGTGAGAGACAGTGGCATGCATTGCTCTACGATCAAGGAAGGCTGTGTGTAGTTTTTAAGTTCAAGGGTATGAATTGTGCATACGATATTTGAAAATGGCCATTTTATTATCATCGTGACAAATCTCTCATTATATGAAAACTATATATCGATCGCATTAGCTAACAGAACTCGAGTCGATTCCAAATATACGGACTTTATTAAGGCCTTTGACAAAGTATGCCATAAAATTATCCTAGTTGAACTGCGTTAGCTCGGTATTGATATAAAACTATTTAGTTATCTATCTGATAAAAAATTAATTCCTTCCTTTCCAACCAGTTTATAGCTACCAGTGGTATACCACAAGGTTCTCATTTAAGCCCAATTTTGTTTATACTATTTATAAATGATACTGTTAATATATTTAATAAAGACATACATGTATTATTTTTTGCTTGTTTTGCAACTGAAGTCGAATGTTCCATTTTGTTCCCAGTACGTTTCGTTTTTTAACATAAATTTAACCCTTTGGTCCCCCTGGTGACCTCGAAGGTCAAGTTGAAATATACCTCAGTGTTGCTGTTAAGAAATACATTTTACTAATTTTAATTCGATCCCGTAACATATTCCAGCCCTGAGATTCTTAAATTCGAAATTTATATAGTAGATGGTTTAAGCCATGTTTAGTGACCAGATCTAAATAGCCACGATTTTTCCCAACATCCCCATCTCCATCTCCCCCTATCATAATTTTTTTAGCCTAGTAATAATTCATAATAAATTCATAATTGTCTGGTATGATAGTTACGACGTTAATTAATTCGTTTCTTTTAAATTACGTTTAACCTTTTTTTAATTGAGTACCTAACTATGTACCCATATTTATTTATTTTGTTCTACACTCCGTTGTATAAATTATCCGAGTATTAAAATAGTCTCGCTTAATAAGGAACTACAATCCATTTTTTTATTATGTCAATAATGACGTTCAAACTTAAATACCAGTCCAGCATATTTCGTTTTTTTCCTAAAGTTAGGTTTCATGGTTAATATAATTTTCAAAGTTTCTATACAAGGTGGTACAGAAAGCTAAGAAGAGCGTCCTTTTCATCTGCGAGCTGCAGAGCCGAAATCTTCTACTTAGCATCTTTGATTTTATGCTCAGTGCTCGTCCCTTCCTGTCAATGTGGCCATCATCCATTAGCTTACTGGTAATGATGTGCTCTAAGTATGTGGTTATTTTCACAATTTATGGAATATGTTTTGGACCCTCCCCGTGTTTGATGACGAACAGAGCTGTTTTTTTTCGGATTGTAGTACACGTTTGTCTCCTAGGCGAACTCTTCACAGATCTTCTAGAGGACACGTAGTCCCTTTATTAGCGGTGCCAACAGTACCATCTCGGCTTCGTAACTTACGTTATTGACACAACGTCCTCCTGTATGGCAGCCGACTTTAATTATGAGTTCGAACGTTGATTGTAATATATATTATTTATAAATACCTACCTACTGAGTACTGAATATGTATTTACAGCACTCCACATAGAAAACCATACCAAATCGCGTGGAACATATTGTACACATTATTTATAATAATGAAAATCAAGTTCACGTTTCGTTATCGCATGCAATATCACCGCCGAGTTTTTTGCAGAAAACATTATACTATACAGGTTATCACGGTTATGTGCAATCCATACATTTGTTTGAACACAGTTAATTTCAAGTAAATGCGAGATAACTGAGATAAACAGCGGGGCTCTGTTCAAATATTAATTACGTCAGATTTGCAGAACAAACATCGTATTACTAGGTACGTTGTATGTTGTTTAACAGCAAAACAGCTGATTATTGTTTTAGTACAAGTAATGCTCTTCTTATGTTATGAGTTAATTGTCTTTCTCATCATTTCTGAATATTAATGATATTTAATTGTTTTTTTGTTGAATATAATATTAACAAATCTCAGATGCAATTTAAAACAGAAAATAAAAAAGCAACGGTCTTATCAGGGACTCAGAACCTCTCGGTCTATCCGGGACCTGCGCTCTAACCAATTGAGCTAATGCCTCTCCCTTTTTTCTCGAAATGAAACACGAAGCCGAAAAAAACACAAATGAAAAAGTATTAGTCGCATCTGGAAATCGAACTCAAGACCTCTAGCTTTCCGGGACAACCGCTCCACCAACTGCGCATACATAGAAGTTGAGGTATGATATCAATGAGGATGGCGTAAAGTGAACTGGTATCATTAGCTCAGTTGGTAGTGCGATTGTCGCGGTAAGACAGAGGCTCTGGGTTTGCTTCCCAGATGCGACTGATACTTTTTTTAATTTTCTGTGTTTTTTTTTTCGATTTCGTGTTTCATTTAGGATTGGCTAATATTATCTTCTTCAGTGATTAAATATTACAATGAAGTTTTTAAATAAAAATTGAGTTCTACAAATTGTACACAATAAATATCGCGATATAATATCTTGACTGTAAGTTATTGATATACGTATTTTATTTAATAAGCATATGAATTTCATGCGATAAGTACGTATAAATCGACGGTCCCAACGAACAATGTCGGATGTGCAAACGGTAACTTCTTATTAGAGCTGTTTAAAGTTGAATTTCTACGTATTTAGAGTTTCACGTCTATATTTTTATTATTTTTGAGGTAAAGAAATATGGTTCTGTTTTTGACATTTTCCATAAACCCCTATTTATTTCATTAAAAAACATAATATTGAAACTACTACAGCTCTTATGCAAGGTCACCAATTTAAACACATCCGACGTTGTTCGTTGGAGCCGTCGATATATAAATTGTATTAAATTCTAGGAATTCCGAGAGTGCATTTATGTGGGCAGAATTTCATTGTTGGAAGTACGATTAAAACGTTTTCCCTTTATTGCGGCCATCGCGGGGCTACGGATTCCCGGCACTCGGAGGCGTGTTAGATCACTTGAAAAGGGCCGAACAATGTAGAGCACTGCATTTTCCAGTTGGGCGAGGGAGGATATGTTCGCACGCTATCCGTTGCATTCTCTTTTGCTTCAACCCCCCTTAAAGTCGATGAATGCATAGTTACGAAAACGCATTCATTGTTGACAGTAATTCGGTATATGTTATAAATTAACTAACTATCGCGTCGTTTCACCGCAAGGGTAAGCAGAAAAGATTTGGCTGCCAAACAACTCGGTCTTGGCACACTCTGCTTGCTTCATTCACACTCACACTTTGTCTCATGTTCCATGACAATTCAACACGTGTTTGAATCGGCACACTTTTCAAAAGTTAATAAAGACATTAATTTACAAAAAAAAATATATTTAAGTAGCCCGAAAACCTAATTACTGTTTTTTTTTTTAAATATATTTTTTAATGAAAATATATTAAATCCTTCAATATATAAAAAAAATGTATATGTAAATGAAATTATTAATTAGGTTGGGTTAGATTTTCAGAATTGAAACGTTGCTTGTGATGGCTTTAACTGTGTTTGGTGACCAGATCTGAATACCAGGTACTCCCCTATTCTCCCTCTTTCCCCTATTCTTCCCCTCACTACCTGTAGGCTCACAACATACCCCAATTGGGTATGGCATAGTCTCACTGGTTCCAGGCAGTCGGGAGCAGTTGGGACTGTTGGGTGGGGGAGTACTAAAAGGTAAAATAAAAGTTTTTCGGGCTAACTATAATTTATTTTCGTACTTTAAGGTCTATTCACATCTACCAGCACCGCGCAATGCAGAACAGTACAGTGCATACCCTATTGGCAAAATATCTATGCTAAGAATGTTTTAATCGAACATTTCAAATGTTCAAAAAAAAACGAAAAAACATTATTTTCTCCGCACAAGACATTAAGAATATTCCTAAATTTAAAACTGTTTTTGGATAAAGGAAATATAAATATTTATCCACTGAGCTATATGTAAGGAAAATTGAGCTTACTTCGGACACACGGACACCCCTACCATACAATATTAATAATCTAATCGTCTTTTCTTTTCAGTGGCCACCACATACACTTGACATAGATTCTCGGCGCTGCTGCAGTTTTGTACTCCAATTTCGGTTTAACGTGTCTGTTCCGACAACCTTTCTAAATCATTCGAGAGAAAATAAAGAAACGACCGCGGCATTCCATTGTCCTCTTGATTAATACCTGAGAACCATCAGTTCGACTCCGATAAAACAATCTCTAATCAAAAATTATTAATTGAATCGCACCGCGTGTCTTTTAACCGTTCACTGATCGGACCTCCCCTGGACCCGGAGTTCGCATTGTCGACTAATTGTGATGCCGCTGCTACAGTGAGTGGCGAACACAGTGGCGTGTGCATTATGACCGAATGCGGCGCTCTTGGAGTGGGTGTCGGGAATGGCTGGTTGACCCCATTGCAGTGCTAATGGAAACTTCCTCTTTTCCTGAAATAACGATGACCGGCGGACACATTCTTTTGTTCGCAACAACTATTCGCCTTTCACAATACTATATTATTTCAATATTAATTATTTTTGTAATCTATAATAGAGAATCTATTGTCACAATTATTTTCTCAGTAAATCGGTTTCACCGGTAAAAAATCACCAATCAATCGGGCACCATATAAATTGAAATTGGGTGGGGGGTAAATAGAATCATATAAATAAGTCGTCTCAATGGCCTTGAACGCCGAAACATCTGTCACAATAAATATTTTAAAAAAACTGAAATGCCTGCAGAACTCCATAATAACATGCTAGCTGATGTGTACCCGGCCTGATGTAGAACGGGATTATTTATTTTTTTGGAATAAGGTTATGAAGTTGGGAATTATTGCTTGTCGTTTGGGTGCCATAATTGATTTGACAGCGATCTACTATCTCTAAACCAAGAAATAAAAAACATTATTCTGAAAATTTTGTTTAATTCCAAAATTATTTAAATAAAAAAAGTTTTTGAGTAGGTACATAATTGTGTATTCAATTTTCAAAATATTTTACCGAAACACACCTTTTGAATATGTAATCTGTGGCTAACCATATGTGGCTATCTATGGGCTTACCTAAATAAAACATGGCGGGTTCAATGTTTTTCATACTAATTTTAAAACGTTATAGCAACAGTTTTACATATTAGATTTCATTCAAACTATTCTCTACACCTTCCCGGCACTAATAAAACAAACGGTGCTAATATCAGCGAAACCGGTCTAGTAATTTTCGAGAAAATCACAGACAGCCGAACATTCATTTTTATAATTTTTTTTAAGTCGAGAAAAGAAAAACAGTACGCGGCGTTTTCGACATGAAGTTGGCTGCGTTTCGTTTTATGGCTATTCAAGGTTGTCAAAACCGTAGACAAATAAATAATTAGAACGTATAATGGCGAGATTCTTAGCCTCGTGGCTCTCCAAATCCATTAAACACATTTAGATTCCGTGTATCCTGTTATATATTAATAAATATCACGTGTTTATTGTAATACGAGTTTTATTTATTACAGGAGAAAAATACACGACCAAGTTGAAACAAGAACTTGGAGATGTTTATGGAAGTCTATATAATTTTCTCCCGACTGCGAGTCTCATATGTCGAAATAAACTCCCCCTTATTGTTCCTTTGATGTAGAGTGATTTAGATAAGGAACTCAGGTACAATTTTTTTCTTATCAAATAGGACGTTCCAAGTTAAATACCAGTATTTTTTTTCTAAAGTTAGTTTTCATAGTTAAAATAAATTTCTAAAAGTTCATATTTTGACAAAGCCCACCAAAACACTCGATAGATTTGGCCGGTCGATTTTGATCACTTTTGAGGTTAGAATGTCAAATGTCAAAACAAGGCTAAGCTTTACGGTATATTATTTTATATTTTATTCATAATAAACCATAACTAAAAATAAGTCATAAAATTATATAACTTTTTTGAAACTTTAACTCGAAGAATAATAATAGTATTGAGCATTAACATTATCATAATATCTGTATTGATAATTGGTTTGGTCATGAACACTCTGATCTATTTCACTAATAATAGTTTTTTTATATTGAACAACAATTATACACATTAAAGTCACCCAAATTTAGTTTAAATTTCGCCAAACTAAAAAAAAAAAACTTTTTTTTCATACTAATCCAAAAACAGAATGCGCACGTGACGTCAGTAAGACAGGGATCAGGAGACACTAACTTTACTTGGTATTTACTAAATTGACGGGTTGTTCATGTTTGATAACAAAGTTTCAACATATTTTAGTTTCTTTTTTTAAAGTCAATGTAAATCATATTTAATATTGTTATTATTAAGTCCTGCAAGTATTTGAGTTTTTATTATTGCGAGTTATTATGCCCATATTTTCAAACAAGGCATTTTGAAAATGGCATTGAACGTCGAAACAGCTGTCACAAAAATATAAACTAAAATACTTGCAGAAGTTAATAATGACAGTAGTAAATTTGATTTACATTAAATTCAAAAAAATATATTGGAGTTCTACGAATTAAACATTAAAAAAAATGTATTTTAGTTTATTTATTTTTTACATTAACTCCACACGGGAAAATAATTTTCCTCAGGGCCTATGCCATCTTTGAGGATGCTTTGCGGAAGATCTTTTTGAGAAGAGGAAGGATTGATACACCCATGTTGTAGGAGGGATGAAACAGAGAAGACAGAGTTCTACAGCCGGGCTGTTGAACTCAAGAATAAGTTGTAGAAACGACCCGTTCTCATGTGACAAAAGCGTCTACAAATGTTGACCTGTGTCCTGATTATGCACCCGAAAGGATCAATGACGCTAGTTCCTCAGCGTCTTCCATTGAAATACCTGTATAAAAAGACACCATTACCACCTGAATGTATTCTAAAGATTGCAATCCGTGTAAGATAAAGGAATCTATCAAACGGACCGCCAATTACTGCACAGAGTCAAAAGTTTTTTCAGGTATTTTGGGGCTCCAGACCAGAGGTGGCTGCCAAATAATATATGTTTTTTTTTTACTACGAAGTACAAGGGGGCGTTCGATAAGCCATTTCAGTATTTCTCTCGTATACACAAACACGAGGATGTTTATGGAAAGTTTTAGTAAATTAAATTTTGTGACACCTGCATATTTGTATCATTTAAAAAAGGTACATTATTTATTGTAACTATTGCATATTATGCAAGACACACATATATTATGTAGTCGTAACATGGTGACCCTCGACCAGTGAGACGCGCCAGAACAGATAATATTCGGGAAACTCGGCAGCGGTCCAACACCAACAGGTTGTGGCATAGTGAACTAGGCTGCTTCTGTTAGCTGTGTCGCTAGTAACGTGAGAACTGCATCCCGATGACCGGTTCCGCTCCTTCGGGCGACCTTTGGAACCGTTCCAGGTTTCTCTGGAGACAGAAATGTGACGTCACTACGCTCACACCGCCGAAGTCGACAAATTGTTTCAGAAAGGAAGTCTAGTACGATGCTATTATTATTCCATCCCATTTTGTATGTTTTTTTTGCTGGAAACCGTGACGTTGCTACTGTTACACACAGCCAGCATCTCGTCGGCTAAGTATTTAATTCTTCTAACCGCAGATTTTAGGCAAATCGTCCCTCTCAACTTCTTGGTTTAATAGTTAGGTGTCTGTTTTATCTATTTGTACTTTTGTCTAAATTATAAAACCCGTGTTGCAAATTGGAAAAGTTGATGTTAGGAAAAATGTAAGATGTATTATCTGATGTGTGCCGCCTTGGCCGGGATTATTATTATTTTTTTTTAATAAAGTTATGAAGTTGTGAATTCTTACTTTGTCGTTTTGGTGCCATAATTGATTTTGCAGCGAAAGTAATGCCTTGTCACGACTATTACTATCTCTAAACAAATAAACCTTCGTTTGAAAATTTTATTTCACCCCAAAGCTTTTATTTTTTCAATATGTATCTGAATAATAAAGTTCTTAAGTAGGTGCCCTACTTGTGTTTTCCATTTTGAAAATATTCTACCCAAAGAACATTCTTCTTTTGATTATGTAATCTGTGGCTAACCAGAGTGGTATATGTATGGGCTGTCCTCAATACAATATGGCGGATTCAATGTTTTTAAAACGTTGTGGCAACAGTTTTACATATTTGATTACTTTCTAAACGTTCCCGTCACTAATATGAACACACTGTGCTATTTTCAGTGAAACCGGTTGAGTGATTTTCTAGAAAATCGAGGACACACAGACAAACATTCATTTTTATGTATAGGGATTTTATGATGATCAACAAAGTCATTCGGAAAAGGAGTCTTATTGTATGCAAAGTGTTCTTTCCTGATTATTTTATAGAAATTTGAGTTTTTTCTAAAAATGGTAGTGACGTGAAACCACTACCGTTGGCTCCACACTGCTAAAATAAATAAAAAATTGATTCAGAACTGGAGTTTTTTTTTTTTCAATATGATTATTTCGATCCGGTTTTTGGATAGATCCTTTCATTACCTGTTGAAAGAATTTGTGAAATACGGTTAGTTCGATTTTATAACAATACATTTAATGCTATCCATATTATGACAGAAGTTTTTGAGGAGGAAGCGCAACACGGTATAATACCCCAAAATATCAAACACGATGGTGACGTAAGTACACAGCAAAAATAGATTTTTTTTTTTTCACAAAACGGTTTTTTTTATGATGCGCCTTTCTTCGCTGTGTAGTAAAAAGTCATTAACTAACAAACTGACACATGGATGTTTCGTGATTGCAATTTTAAATGTCTATTGAAGGGTGCTAATAAAAGTTTTTTATAGTTATGATTTCATTTAATAATTTTCGAGTCTTTGAATGTAATAATGGCACGACTAGATCTTCAAATTGCTTAGTGTATTAAAAAAAAAAAAAAAACATTTAGTGATTTTTTGCAATAATGGTTTCTTTGAATTTAAGGTATTAGTGATTTTTATTTACCTTTAGTGATTTTTCGCATGGATTTTTTAGTTAATCTGGGAATTTTGTATTAAAGTGCGAAATGTCACCAAGTGATTTTAGTGTTATTGTTTTTAGGAAGGAGATGACTTTTTTCGAAATAAGCGAGAACGTTTAATAATTAAAGGTAATTAGTTAGTTTATGTACTCGATATGTTTAATTAAATTGTTTGATAAAATAATGCGCGTAAAGCGGTCAACTTGTCTTGTTAATTAGGTCAAATAATACTTTGAATACGAAGTGGATAGTTCGTATGCGATAAATATCTAAAAGATTCGATGACTTTCGAAAAATATAAAATAAAAATCTGATTCTATG
This sequence comes from Halesus radiatus, assembly GCA_022606495.2. Lineage (NCBI taxonomy): Eukaryota > Metazoa > Arthropoda > Insecta > Trichoptera > Limnephilidae > Halesus > Halesus radiatus. The sequence goes on from JAHDVE020001352.1 coordinate 25,520, forward strand.
CTTTTAGTGACTTATTATACCCATGACATAAATCGATTTAGGGGATTTTCACGGCGGTATCGACTTTTCCAATAGATGTTGGTTTGTGACATTTCACTCCACCGCGACCTTATAGACATTCCATTTTTTGATTTCATTACGATATTTTTTTTTTTTTGCCTTAGATAGGTACTTACTAACTTTAGATTGAAATATATATTTGTTACTTGCAAAATATATATATATTATATTTTCCTAATATTGAATGTTTCGCTAAGCAACAGTTTGCCCAAGGCAACTACTGTCTACAAGTCTACATCAAAATACACGCGATCATCCTTAGATAATTTAAAAGAAAACGATTATTTTGAATAATTTCTTCAAAATATTGGTATACGCTTTGTTGCGTCATTATTAATAAATGAATTAAAAATTACTTTTCCATGTTTTATTATATTTTTTTATTAACATTTTTGATTAATTACTCACCTACTTTAATAAATTTTGTTTATATTTATAATGTGTCTATTCTTACATTATTGTGTTCTATGTTTATCATTTGTCCATACTTGACATTATTATTTTTTATTATTCTATATATTCCTGACAAAGAAAGCATCGCTTTCGAAACATGTTGATATGTGTATATTAACCGTTTTAGTGGAACGCTTATTTTGCAAGTATGTATATACATATATTATTCTACATATATTCCGTGTTTTTAAATAAATAAAAATATGGTATTCAATAAAAATGCAATAACAAATATCAATCAATTTTTTTTTGAAATAATAATTTTCAAAAAAATACTTCAATTTTAGGATTATTATAGTTCTAATTAAAAAACTACACATTTCAAATATAAAAAATATTAAAAAATATAAAATTATTTCACTTTACAGTTGTTTTTTCCCGCGCAAAGTCCATGTAGTCCCTTTTTACAGCGAACGCATATGAGATTGAATAGCCTTATCTCATTTGCTTTGCTGCACACATTCATTTATGGGAACAAAGGTCTCGTCGTCCGTAGTGCCGCTGTCATTTGATACATTACGATCATTCACAATACAACTAACTTCCGACATGGTGAAAAATATCGATTCACTTTAGGGTGTATTTATTTTAACAGGATAAACAATAAATACAGTTATCAAGACACGCGCCAACCGCAATATATCACGCTTAAAATGAACACGTGCTCTCCCGAGGACGACAAAAAGCACACTGAAAATTGCAGTGCTATAGCGCTGTGTCGCAATTTACTAACTAAACCTTACAGCGCGATGGCACTTGGTTGCACTTTAACGGTTAATAAAGTGGTGAATACAAAAGTAATTTTTAATTTATTGATCATTTTGAAATTTACCTGTATATCTCGAGTAAATACCGATGGAAAATTATGTTGAGACAACTGTTCAGTACAAAGTCAAACAGTTACTATTATTAAAACTTGTTTGGAAGCGCCATTGGACGCCTACAAGTTTCTGTATTCAGAGCTTTTACTCGGCTTTCATTTTGATGAAATAATATTCATTGCTTATGAAATAAACATGGTAATTTCCGGTCAAAGGAATTCACTGCTTGGACTTCGGTGTAGCAATGCTTCTCAATGCATTAACACATTTTGTTATGCGTACTAATATTATAATATTACTGGATGTCAGTTTGTCTATGGATGTTGTCGGAATTAAAAGGAAACATACGAGTATATTCGCTTTTCGAATGAAACGTATTTATTTATTTAATTTAATATCAACGGTATAAATATACCATAAACAATAATTACACTATAAGCATAAGAATATAGCGCAAATAATTTTAAAATGTAACTATTAAATGTGGCATTAGGTCGTACAATGAAATCAGAGATTATATAAAGAATAAAAGTTCATGAAGAATATAAAAGGAAAAGATATGAATACAAATAAAACATATGCTAAACTTAAGTTATATTAGTATTGATTGAAAAGATATGATATTATAGCCTTCTTGTATTTACCTTCCGTGCATTTAAATAGATCCGCTACATCTGCGTATCTATTACTAACTTCTTGTAATCTATGTACAAGCGAGTGTTTGTAATGCTCAGTCCTGGTGTTACATTTAAACAGGAATTTGGAACGAGTTGCTCTCGTAGGTATATGAACTTAATTAAATGAGGGCTGTCCATACTACCATTTACAATTTTGAACATAAATATCAAGTCGGAAATAATTCTTCGATCTGAGAGACTTTGTAAATTTAGTTCTTTCATCAAGTAATTATAGTTAATGGTTTCAATGGGAATACTGAGTTTATAATTAATGTTGAATTTTTTCAATGGAATCCACATAAGTATTTTAAAATGGGGGGACCAGATCGAGGAGTTGGCTACGAACTAAAGATGTATACAAAGTTTTCAAGGTTGAAATATTCCTAAAGCCCCCGGAATTTCGAAGAATGAAGCAGAGCATTTTCATTCCCTTGTTTTTAATTGCGCTAATAAACGTCCAACAGTTATTAGAAAATGGGTAAAAACATTCAATTTTTTAATAACGTCTTATCTTTCAACAGGAAAAAGCCCCGAAAACTTTGGTATTGGGTATTCACGGTAAGTCTAAATGATATCTCGATTGCTCAGTGGCTTAGGCTGTCACCCAGTAATCGGGAATCGAAAGTTTTATGTAGGAAGCTCGATTTGGTTGAAAATATATTTAATAAATAGGATTCCATTGGAACTTTAATACCAAATCTTAAGTTGTCCACTAAAACTGCAATAATTACAAACAATATTTTTATTTTTTTTAAATGTGTCCGTTTTCAGCAATACTTATTATCGATGCCACGGAAGTTATCAATTAATTATGATAACAAATTATTATAAGCAATAATTATTACCTGAAAAATCATACAAATTGAATAATCTTCGAGAAAAAATACATGCTGCCGACGGGACACGAACCCGCGACCTTTTGTTTACCGGACAAGTGCTCTACCACTGAGCAACGGCAGGTTATTCATTACCCGCCAAATTAGTCAACATGTACTAGTTCTTCAATCTACAATCATTGTTACCATATTTGTGCTATGCATAAAAAATCTTGTCTTATAAACATTAGTTTAATCATTTAAAATAATTAATTATGAATTTAACGCAAGTTTAATGCACACCTTGGACATATTTCATAAAAATCCTCCCTTGATTGGGGACACTGGGTCCCTCAATTGTAATCCAGCGCCCCTCCCCCGACTATTCGCTCCGCCTTAGTTTAGAGTTTGAATGTTCGCCGTCGTTAATCCCCTTAAACACAGCACTGCGAAAATGTGACCCAGAAAGCGGAGAGCGAAAAATCGTAATGTAACTCGGTCACAGCATGCAACAAATGAAAAATGTTCGCACGAAGCTAATCGATTGTTGGCGGAATTACACGAGGGGAGAAGGTCACCCGCGCGAATAACGGGAAATGAACTATTTCTAGTTCACTTTTAAATTCTGTTTTCTATCTGGCAAGAGATTTTCTGATTTTGGAGAAATTATGGGAGACCATTAATAATAGTAACATAACTGGTTGTGTTTTGTACTGAAATGACATTTCTGTATAATTTAATGAATTTCCATTTATCTGACAATGCTTATTTTTTATGTCTATGCTCACTATTAATTTCCCGTGAATATTTTAGAAATGCTGGCGCCCAGTCGGGTTGAAATATGGGCGTATTTTTATAGATATGGTGACTAATGTAGATATTATTTTTCGTATGGCGAAAAATAAAAGATTTTCCAAGGAAATACATTAGTTAGGAAGAAGCCGCACGTCATGGCTTCCAAACCTATACCGGCCTGCTGACTGCAGATTAAAGATTGCCGTGATGGCAGCCAACCTCCAATAGGGGAATAAGAAGGGTATTTGATTGCCTCGCAGACAATTTCCAAAGTTACTTGAAATTTAGTACCTAATTAGAAACTCGCTTTCGAGAGAGACGAAACAGTGTTGTCATCGCTCCGTCCCGCTCCAGACTTTCGAGTGATATTAGTTATTCAATAACAGGCGACAGACCATGCATCCTACTTCTATTCGATGCGCCAAGTTAGCTAAGTCATTTCTAATCTGCCTGGCTCATTGGGACCGAGCGTACAATGTCTCACTTCATTAATACTTGAACAGAATACCCCTGCTCACGCCCATCGAGTACGGAACAAGGCGACACTGAGTCTGCACGTTACCTATACTACTCTGGGTGACGCTAGCCTCCCCTGACTTCCCGCACTGCTCGGTTCCGTGTTTCGCCCCTCCCCGTCCGCCCCTCTCACCGCTCCATGTGAAGGTTATCATACTGTGGCAAATTTCTTTCGCGAATTCTGTGTTAGTTACATTGTTATACGATTTATTTCTCGCACTTTATAACTCACGTAAGGCACACGTACAATACATTATGCCCATTGTCAATATTTTCAGACAACACTCTGATGTGCTCGCTCTAATATTGATTGATTGACGGAATTATTAATGTTTTTTTTAATCCATCAATAATATTGTGAATACACTATTGACAGTACCCATTAAAGCGCGTGTGCGGGCGCGTAATCGAAAATTTCAACTTTAATAGTTCTTTAGAAATCAATGATCATTTTATGAATTAACGTATTTGTAAATTGTGTTTAAAAAAAACTGAAAAAACAAGTAGATGTCACTACTGTCGCCGTGCTTCAAGTGTTTGACGGCTGTTGAAATAATAAATCTTAGTGGCCAGTTCAACAGTTAGCTACAATTCTAAACTTATTCGTTCCTCCCTCAGCCTTTAGCTCTTAACTATGGAGTAGAATATCTGTTTGTGTTAGTTACCCACTAAAAAACTTCTGAGTGGTTTGCTCTGGCGTAGTGAAATATGCACAGCTTTTTTATGAATTAATTACTGGTCAGCTTGCAACATCATTTTCGTCACGTGCTATGGATATTTGAAATATTCAAATAACTATCATGAGATAAGACACCACATTGTTTAACCATCGTTATTTTTTTAAATCCTATTTAACTATTTCTCCGATTGCGCGAATGTGCTACGTACCTAAGAGAATTGTGTCATTTAAATCGTATCATTCTATTTTTAGATATTATACCTTGTGTGTTATTTACACGCAACTTAAACCGTCTAAATTTCAAATATTTATTATAAAAAATAACGCAAGATGTTTAAACGAGAGTCATGGTGATATAATGTTTTCATTAGAGTTTATAACCGCTTTCTCCAAGTTTCAACACTTTTTGACAGTTGAATGAGTATCTCAATGCTGCATAGTTCATGATGGGAATGATGTTGCAAGCGTACAATATATATATAAAATCTAAGTTCGAGTTTACTTTAACTTGGGTGAAATGATTGAACATCAAACATTTTCAAATATCGAGATTCTTCTTGAATAAATAATCAAGTTCATTGGCTAATCGGGAAAGATAACATTTCTAGGGATTACCTGTTCAGTGTTCAGTACTTGCAATAGCATCTCCACTTTTTTCTCGCCTTTCCACTTGAACAATTACTACATTAGCTACGCCTCTACAAGACGTCTCCTCATTAATCTATCTAGACTCTTTTTCCGTTCGCTTGAACTCGCGATCCCATTATCGGCTGTATTCTTTTTGCTCTTGTTTTTTTTCTCTTCGTCTCAATGCAGCGTATTTCATCGATAACCGTTACTAATGAAAACATAAAAATAAAACATTAAATTAGCATCATTAATCTCATTGTTATTGAAGTTTTATCATCGCTGAATTTTAATAGTTTAGGCCCATTTCCCTCTTTGGATCACAAATTAGTCAACGTGTTTCTGCACTCTGCATTTATGATGGACACTGCAACACCGACCTAAACGTTAATCCTATAAAAAAGATGAGCAATTCGCATTAATATCCCGAAAACAATAGTCGAATTCAGTCTAATGGCGACGCTTTTACCTATTTCCTTCATTGCAACACAAATTAATCGACATTTTTCTGCACTCTGTCTTTATGATGGACACTGCAACACTGTCCAAAACGTTAACTAAAAAAAAATAAAAACAATTCGCATTAATACCCCAAAGGCAATAGTTAAATTCACGCTAGTGGTGACCCTTTTCTGAGTTTTTTTTCCTACAGCAAACAATTTGGCACGATTGTATCTGTGCTAAATCTCTCCTTTACTCGTCGGTGCGTATTCGAAAGTCTTAAAGATTGATTGATTAATGAAAAAATTCGCCTGCGCCGCTTAACATTGCTGTCAGCCTTAATTAAAAGTATTTCGCTGGCATGTTGATTAATTGACTTACGGAATCCATCCCCCGATTGACGTGAGCGTGCCTTTATTCCTCCTTTTCCGGGTAAAACGTCTGCCTGGGGGCGCAGACATTTCTCGCTACTCCATTGGATAACATGTCATATAAAAACCGATGCCGGCTCCTTCACATTTCCTTGTTGATTGGAATACGATCGTCTTTCCAATTTTCTTCGGGATATCCTTGTTAGTTCATTTTGCTTTCTCAACTCCGTCATAATAACAAACAACTTTGTGGAAAACTAATCATACTCTTCAACAAGTATTTCCCTCGGAGGAGCATCTTATTTTTTTTATTTATCTTAAAATATAACACATATACATTGGTTACATGTATTCTAATATGAACATAATATCTACATACAATTAAGAATTACAAATCAATCTTTAAAAATTACAGCATTAAAATTTGCGCTTTACATATTTTGTCACTGCCTTCCTAATTTCAAAACATTTTTCCCTTCTTTTATATTGGTCGGTATTTCTTGGAAGATCTTCATGGCTCTATATAGGATTGAGTTTTGCAATTTTGTTCTCTTTTGAATGGGAAGTCGTATTTATTTTCTTCTTCTTGTACAATGGTTATGTCTGTGTTGATGTTTATTAATTTTTCTCAAGAATTCCAAATTTTGTTGAACGTTAAACATTTAAAGATAGAAACTATAACATTTAAGTATATATTTTGCTTAAAAGAGTATGTTGAGATCCCTTAGCATTTTTTTACACTTTGGAATATTGGTTTCGTCTTAAAATTATATGCATGGCTTTGTTTTGCAAAACTATTATTTTTCTAGAATCCCTTTCTTTAGACAAGAAAAAAATACTGCTACAATAATTAATATCAGGAACAATGATATCATTGTATATAGTTTTATATGATTCTGCACTGATGTATTTCTTATCCTTCCGAGTAGTGAGACTTTTTTGGCGATTTTCTCTAAAACATTCTCGTGTATTGTATTTAGAGATAGAGTCAGTCTGAAATTCGTCATTCCTCATCTCCGTCATTTTCTATTTTTCTGTGTCCTGATTATGTTTTTGTTAATTCTTTATCACCCTCGGTGAATTAGCAATACTGCAAACCCACAAATAAATCTAATTATTTAGGATACATAGTAAATTTTTTAAAACCGTTATGTTTTTGTATAATGTGGAATATTTATGTTATCCACGTTGTGTACACGCGTTATATTAGTGATTTTAGGTACACACGATGCTTACTTGGATTAAAAAAATAATAACTCCCAAGAGAAGAGATTTAGTTAGACAAGTGATTTAGACAAGTGATGGGGAGGGTGGCAGCATTTTATACAAAATATATTGCTTATTTCGAAGTGGAAAAGTGATATTCATAAGAGGAAAAACTGATGACGTTATTAATGATTTTTTGTTTGTGTGTCCTCGATTTTCTCGAAAATTACTCAACCGTTTACCCTGAAAATAGCATAGTTTGTTTTTATTAGTGCCGGAAAGGTTTAGAGAGTAGATGGAATGAAATTCAATATGTATAACTGTTGATTTAACCTTTTAAAATTAGCTTGAAATACATTGAACCCGCCATGTTGTATTGAGGTTATCCCATGGATATAACACTCTGGGTAGCCATAGATTACTTATTCCAATGAAGAAGGTTTGGGTAGAATATTTTCAAAATGGAAAACACAAGTAGGTTCCTACTTAAGAACTTTATTATTTAGATATACATATTTAGAAAAATAAATGTTTGGCTCGGCTTCGTGCTCATCTTAATTACGTCTTCCCCGTTCTGGGTACATGACCAATCCACACTAGGTTCTCGCTAGGCTCTCCCGCCGCTGGTTATGAGGGGTTGATGGGTCAAGAAACCTATTTGACCCACTCAACTGCAAGGAATAGTGTGATTACTTTCACTATCTCGCATTCTTCAAGCCAAGTGGGTTAATTGGACTAGTCTAGTGTTCTGGAGTAGGGTGCTCTACTGGGGGTGCTTAGAAAACTACTTCTCTATGGCAGTGTTAGTTGTGTGAATTCGAAGAAGAGATGTTAGGGAAGAAAAGAAAACTAAATTGTCTGGTATATTGTTTACGCATATTTGTCTGTCAATTGTAGCTGCTACAAAAACCATCCGTTCTACAAATATAAAACGAGTAATATTATACGTTTAGCACGTATTTGGTGTTTTTCCCGACTGGGTACCGAAGGGATTGGTGTATCTACTGCCAATTGACTTGCTTCTTGCCACGCGTGTGCGTTAAAAAGCCAAGGTAGATTGAGTGCTAAAGAAATGGCTAATTGCCATGGCTAAACCGTAGTTTGGCATTTAATTGTAGGTATATATTATTTAGGTACTACAAAGTATTATTACTATGGCAAACGCCAATGTTTTCACATATTCATTTTTGACAGTCTGTTTTAAAGAAATAAGGCAAAACATCATAATTTTTCAAGGTTTTTTTTTATAAGTATCTTTATATATCTATCTTTATGTATCTTTTTAATAATCATCTTTGAATTTGATTTTGTAACGGGTTAATTAAATAAATGCACAATTTGTACGGAGAGCACAATAAGTCTTTGTTTCGGGTCTAATCAATTTACAGCAATAATACGGCAGTATAACAATTCAACAATAATCGGAAAATGTTAAGATCTTAACATATACTTGTAGGGGTTCACTGAGAATCGGGTTACACCTGGGTTAGCTGAACTCCAAGCAGAGTATAAATTGTGTATAAATCCAAACTGAATGATATATATATTTTTTAATTAAAGGTTTAGTAAATATCTAGTACGGATGTCTAGTGTTAAAAATAAATAAAATACAAAATATTAAAATATTTTTCATTATGAAATATAGGCCATTAAAGGAATTGATTTTTCGCGATTTTAGAGGCACCTTTAACAATTATTTGGGGTTTAACGGTGATTTAAAAAGAAGTTTTACCCATCTTTTTTTAAAAATCGTTTGGTTAAAGTAGAACAAATGCACTTGGACCATGGTGTTGTTTTAAATTTTGTTTGATTTTCCTATGAGCCATATTTGTGTTGTGCGCATTTACCGAACCGTAAACAAAAACAACAAAAAATATAGCTTTGTTGACAATTCGACCACCTCGCCAGACACTGAACAGATAACCCTAGGAATGTGACTAAACGGATTTTTATGAAAAATGCTGTTGTTAATTTATATTAGACCTTTCGACTCCTAGTCCCAGACAGGCCAATAAAGTCGGTTATTAGGTTCTGAAAATGCATGATCAAGTAGCTGAAGTACCCGGCGTTGTGAATGGTTTGGAGTAAAGTTTTGAGGTTGTGATATGTTCCCCCTATCCCTACCCTTATCCCTACCCCCACCCAGTAGTTTTCTTCTTATTTTGAACGTCAAGTGTGCAAAATGTCATCAAGAAGTACCAAAATTCTGCATAAATGGTGGGAAACGGGAGTGAGTGGTTTTTCAAAATCTCACGTAGACAGTGACCTTCCTCTTGTTTTAAAGGTCAAGTGTGCAAAATTTCGTCAAGCTCGGAATAAAACTAGATTTGTGTACAAAACAAACAAACACCGCCTGCCCGGGACAACCTTCTTTATATAATAGAAAGATAGAAGATTTCACCAGAATTAAGGAAAATTTGAGCTTTCTTCGGGTTTCTATACAAGCCCACGGCAGTTTTTTTGTTGTTTTTTTTTCTCTTTATTATTGCCAGTGTGGATTGCCGAAAGGGTTAAGGCTTTAATGTTTTGACTCTCGTCGTTCTATGGCACATCAAAAATTATGTTATTTTACAATGACCCTTCCACTCGAATGATTAATCGGGCTTTCGCATCACCTGACTTGTTTTCCCTTTTTTAACGTCATAGACTTAATCCTAAAGTTTTTTTATGCGTGAATTTTGATGTGGTATGAAATTCGAAATTAATAGATTCATTTGGACGTTTTACTCACATTGAACGAATCGGTTCGAGCCATGTCGAATTTTAGGAAGATTTGTTAAAAAATGTACTGAAAGACTAATTATTATTATTCTGTTCTCGTACTGCATCCCGTGCTGAATTTTTCTCTCCAATTGAATACCAACTCGTTCCGACCACGCATTTCTGCTGAATTCTGGTGAAGAATATTTCCTGCATTTGCAGAATACGTCTTTCTGTACAGAATTCCGTACGCTATGGTTCTTGGTCGTTTCTGCAGAATGCGAAGAATAAAATGTCCGAACTCTGATCATACCATTTGGAAAATGATTCCTTTTATTCATAATTAAATGCCGACATTCGAGGATTAGTTACTGCGTTTAAGTCGATGCAATGCAAAATCATATGTTTTTGGTTTGAAAATTTGATGGCCTACAAATATCACTGTTGATTTAATAATAAATACTGCAAGTAGAACGCACCTTCGCGTATCGTTAAACCGGACATTTTATAAGCCTAGAAAATAATAAAGCATTAATAGTGAAGTATTAAAAAGTATATTGTTCAATTTGGCAAATTAAGTTTTTTTAAGAATATGGCCGAAAAACATTTTAATAATTATGCCCGAGCTTTACAAAAAAAAATAAAACACGTATTTTGACGATGTTTTATTTGTGTGTCAATTGAAATGTGCGGCCGGGGTTAAGTGAGAATTTCAACCTTTTCGCCACCTACCTGCATAAGGAGTGCGTGATTTCGTTCGAATTTTCGGAAGTGGATCCCCTTAATGTAATTATATAGACCATCTGTGAATTAAGATTATATAATACTTGAGATTATGATTCTATTCGTTCATTGGCTGAGTTGGCATCGCGCCTGGGTCCCATCTAGGCTTCGTGAGTTCAAGTCCTCGGCTGGCTAAGTCCTCCATCATGATACAAGCAACATCTCCCGCTTACTGCACACAGCAAACAATCCGTATAGATGCCCTAACACGCGAGGGAGGGAAATCGAAATAAGAGGGACGAGGGACGAATTTGACATGCCGCTAATTTAAGTAAATTAGTGACTAAGTAAAAAGGTTCGGCATGCTTACAAACAACGAATATTTTGGAAGTGTTTAGTTTGACCCTTTTTATGAATGTTTTGTAATTTGCTTACCACAGTCAAAATTACGCGATACAAACGTGGACGGCAGACATCGAGACTGGTGCCAAAATGGATGTCACGTGACCTTTATCTTCAGCCGTCGAAATCATACTTACGGCAAGTCTATCAATTCTGACATCATTGGCTTACTGTGATTGTAGCGGGAAATTTTCTATTAATATCAGATTATTCGTAACCCCGGTTTGTCGTTCTCGTTAATAGTTTATTCCGCTTATAGGACAACAAACATACAAAACTTTTTTTTTGTGTTATTTAGTCCTATTTTATAGACTAACCATTATCGTTTGTGAAGATTAAAAATACACCTGTGTTACCATAATAATATTTGATGTAAACAGTTTACATTGTTTGTGGTTATAGCAAGTGTATTGTGGTATTTTATTGGCGTAATAAAATACCAAATTATTAAATGTTTTAAATAGTACGCTAGGGCGGATTTTAACAAAAAAACTTGCTCGGCCTGCTTGAAATCCAATGAATAATTTAAAGTTAATAGCATTTTTAAATTTAATTTCTCACATCAATAAAAAGAACTTGGTTAGACTTTTTTTCACATTATTTCAACAAAAAAATTGGAATGTGTTTGCTGTTAATTTTTTTTTTTGCTTCTATCTCCTATATGAGATTGATTATTACCATGGGAGTTTTCATCTAGTAAACTGCAACCCGGTAAATACCCCGTTTTGTATGTAAAGGTCGATAAAAAAAGTACCACCTGGATATTGTTTTTCTTTAGTGAGTTCATAATTTAAAACAAAAATAAATAAAATACCTCTCATCCGTACTAGATATTAACTAAACCTTTAATTTAAAAATATATTATTCAGTTTGAATGGGTATTTTGGCCTCAAATTCTAAATTAAGTTATATAAGAAGCGGGTAGCGCTGCCGTTCCCCTTAATGCTTTACCACAAATGTTTTATTAAAGATTCTACGACTAAGGAAAGTGCATACTCGTAATGTTGCAATATGTTTTGACGGCCTCCGTGGCCGAGGGGTAATGCTCCCCACTACTAATCCGAAGGTCGCGGATTCAAATCCCGGCGTCCGCAAAAAAAATAAATTATATGTTTGTGTTGTTTCACAATTGATTAATTAAAATAATATATAATATATTACAGAGTTGAAAATACTTTCAGAATTAAAACGTTGCTTGAAATGGCTTTAGCTGTGTTTGCTGACCAGATCTGAATAGCCAGGTATTTCCCCATCTTCCTCCTCCTTCTCCTTCCCTTCCCCACTTCCTTCAGCCTTACAAAATTCCCCAATTGGGGATGCCATAGTCTTACTGGCTCCGGAAGGTTGGGAGCAGTTGGGACTCTTGTGCGGTCTTCACATAAAATAAATAAAAAATGGTTAGAGACTTGAATAAAATAGCCTTTGTATTTCTAGAATAATTGTGAAGCCTTGCCAAAGTGCGTACATTTCCAAACGAATTCCACATCGTCATTTATTTTTCCAAGTACTGAGATCTGAGAACAACCGATGGAAAATAGCAGCATACTGCCAGGAAATACAATTTCCACATCCCTCAGTAATGCGGAAGGAGGTATAAAGATGTGAAAGTTCAATAGATTGAACTGACGTTGCGAATGGTGGCTCTTCGATATGCCATATTTCTTATTGACATCTTTAATAATATGTTCAAGGATTCCGGAGATTAAAATGTAAACTGACCTAGAATGTTCTAAAGTCGGGACCTTGATCATTAATTGTTATTGTAATTTCTTCAAAAGATTGGTATTCACTTTGTGGCGTCATTATTAATAAATTAATTATAAAATATTATTTTGTCACCACTTTATTAATATACACATATCAACATGTTTCGAAAGCGATGCTTTCTTCATCAGGAATATATAGTATGTCAAGTATGGACAAATGATAACCATAGAACACATTACATTATTGCGTTTTTTGTTTATCATTTGTCTATACTTGACATTATTATTTGTTAGCAGTTTTCGGCAAAATTTAGATCAATCCAATAATCATAGTTCGTACAATATACTCATGTATGTATTTTTTTAATATTTATTTATCAAGTTAAAATAAATACACAGTTATAATTTCTTGAAACGATTAGTATTCACTTTGTGGCGTCATTATTAATAAATTAATTTAAAAAATCACTTATATTAATAAGGTGGTGAATACAAAATAATTTTTAATTTATTTATATATTGTTATTGTGTTTAATTCGAATTTCCATTTTTTTTGTTTTATAAATCAAATTTTATAATATTATTAAGTTCTGCGAGTATTTTAGTTTTGTATTATTTTTTTATTTTTTATTATTGTGACAGCTGTTTCGTCGTTCAAAGCCATTTTCAAGCTGTGGTTAGGCCACACTGAGACGACTTATATTATTTTATTTACCCCTTATTCTTGTAGCACTAATATATTGCTAAAACTAAACACAAGCAAATGTCAAATAATTTTTCATTATTCCATTACGAATGTTTCGCTAGTGTCTCAAAAAAATTATGACTTTGGTGCATGGTTTGATAAGAAACTCAACTTTATTAAGCATATTCAATAAAGCTTTGAAAATGTTGGGCTTTTTGGGTTGTTTTAAGAGTATCAAGTGACCTCAATAATATCAATAGTATAAAAACATTATGTCACTAGTGAGGTGACATATAGAATACAATTCCACAGTTTGGTCTCCGAATTATGAAATTCCTTTACTTACTATTGAAAGAATCCAACGTAAATTCTTAAGCTACGTAATTTTTACAATTGGTATTCCTAGAGAATGTATATGGTAGACTAGGATTATCTTCTTTATTTATTAAATTTAGAAAAAATATCAACGTAGAATTATTTGCGATTTAACAAGATTGTTAATTCAATGTTTTATACCCCTGAATTTCTATATTTTATTGCTTTTAATGTACCCGGTAGGACAAGATAGTACCTACCATTTTATTGTGACAATTCAACTTCAGCGTCGCAATATTATTCCCCTATGCGACGAATTCAACATCTGGGGAACAAATACTTCGACATTGTTGACAAATTTGGCACGTCAATGTTACAATATGAGCTTGCTTTATTACGGTTTTTTTCATATAGTAGAGCTATGTTATTTGAAACTATTTAACTCTGGATAAAAGCATAAAATTATGTTGTTTCTTTTTATATATTATTTATGTAAAAGCCTGTAATGGGCGTAAATAAATAATTGTACAGTATTCTTAGAAGTTTCTTCAATGTCTTCAGATTTAAACTTACAATAACACTTTTTTTCATTTCATATTCCGTATGTACACTCGGCAACAATCTCAATATTTGTTTTTTTCTAAAGTATTTCAACTAGCGCCATCTGTGAGCGCCTTATCGCGTATCGTTTACGCTTAACATAGTTTTTTTAAAGCATAAAATGAGTCAATGTATTCAATAGCATAAAGTAACTATTTTGGAATGTGTTTTCCGAATTTTTACTTTCAGCTATATTTTGTTTGTTAGGACAATAAATTTTATGTTTGTGTGGAATTGAGAAGAATCCAGCATTCCTCCCACGGAATCCAACCCAATTTTCCTCTCTTTTGAAAGCTCTCGGGATATGCTTTGTTGTTTTCCGGGAGATGTAAACAAGGCAACTGTGCGAATAAGTCAGCGCCCAAAGCATGTATTGTGGGATTATGTCCAACTTTTGCGTGTAAACACAAGTGCTGTGTACTCTTGTTTACAATGCATTACTAAGAACATCCTCAGTGCGCGTAGTCACGGCACCAACAATACCCCTTGTTGACTTACCGTCTTACCAAGTAAGCATGCTTGGGCATACACATTAACTGAAACAACACACTTAAGAGGAACGGCTGCGCTGCCTGTTTCATACATAACTTAATTTTGGATTTGAGGCCAAAATACCCATCCAAACTGAATGATGTAGTGAGTATCTAGTACGTATGAGAAGTATTTTATTTATTTTTGTTTTAAATTTTGAAGTATACTCGTATGCTACGAAAAAAAACCAATTTTCATAATTTTATAGGAGTCTTAGAAAATTATTTTCGGGTGTATCCTATTTAAAAAAATATATATAAGTTAAATATTTAAAAAAAAAAAAGATTTTTCGGGTCGATGTTTTAAATTATGTACGGAAAAATTTGTGTTCGAGCTTAAATTGGTCGTTTTTAATTTAATTTAAAGACCACCGTAATGTTTATTTTAATATATGTATATTTTTAATTTAATTTTATATTTCATTATATTTTCAAAGCAGGCGGGGTAAAACATTTTTTTAATCACCGTTAGCCCCTACATAATTGTTAAAGATGCCTCTAAAATCTCGAAAAATCAATTCCTTCAATGACCTATATTTCATAATGTAAAACAATAATAAATAAATTACTTCTCATCCGTACTAGATATTTACTATACTTTTTGATGAACAAAAAAAAATATCATTAGGTTTAGGTGAGTATTCTGAACTCAACTCCAAAATTAAGTTTTGTATGAAACAGGCCGCGCAGCCGTTCCTCTTAACGCTGAGCCGATATTTCGAGGCGAGCTCACCAGGTCTGGTGGGAAAATTCAGATTTCGCCGGCGGACTGAAGTAATGACCAAGTAAACTGCTGCTTAATGGTAGGGTCATAAACATCACCTCTACTGAATTCGTACTTTTTAAAGAGTAGATGGATTATATGTGGTTACACTTCCCATGACCGACGACGCGTTGTTGCATAATTTAAAATTACTTGGTCGAAGTATACATATACATAAATAGTATGGTTGAGGAGGTACACTATAATATATTAACTTTGAAGCCCTGATGTATGGCAGAGACGGATGGACCTGGCGGAGGAAGTATGAAAGTAGACTGAATGCTGTAGAAATGAGATCTCTTAGGCGAATGTAGTTTGACGAACATCCAAGATATTAAATTCTTTGAAAAGATTATTGCTACAGAACCTATAGGGTCTACGCAAAATTACTCTATTAATGGATTATTGGGCCTTCACAAGCGGATCTAAAATTGTTCTTCCCCAGGCTCCACAGCCAATAGAACTGACTAACCGTAACGCCGTTTCCCATTAGAGGTAGGCAGAGAGGACAGACCGTCAAACAACTCAGTCTTGGCGCACAATCCTTGCATCATTAACATTCATACATCATCTCATACATGCTCTTCTGTTATTCCGACTTCTGACGTGACCCGATTCAAGTGAGGCATGGAACTGGCAGAGGAAATATAAAATTATACTGAATGTTGTAGAAATGAGATCTCTGAGGCGAATGTGTGATAAAACCATGTATGATCGTGTGAAAAATGTTGAGATTCACAACGAATGCGAGGCTGATGGAAGCGTAATGAGTAAGATTAAGAAAGGGACGCTTAGATGGTTTGGGCATGACATGCGAATCGAATGAACGATGAAAGGAGTGTATGACGCGAATGTGAATGGCAGAAAAAGTCAGGAAGACACGGCACGATTAAATTAATAAAATACCTGAATGTAGCAAGAAGTGTATGCCAAGACCGAGTTGTTTGACTGTCCGTCCTCTCTGCCTACCCCTGCGTGGAAACGGCGTGATAGTTAGTTAGTAACTTTGAAGAAGTTGGTATCAGCGGGCATGAAATGGTGCCTATTTTGCGATAAACAAAGTTTGTAGTAATATTATATGTGTTACTTTTGTAACTATTAATGAGGTTCGTTCGATCATATTCTCATTTATATATCATATCGATACCTTAGCTCAATAGGGAAATAACTAAAAAAGAAATATTTTTGAGTAAAATTCTTACGAAATATTAAGTGTGTTATATGTGTTATTTTATGTATGTTGTAACTTAACCTTTACTGTAAATTTATTATAAGGTTTTGAATAACAAGCTCCCGTCAGACAAACTACTAAAAAGTAGTTTATCGGAACGTTTTGCCTTATATTTTATAAAATGTCTTCAATTAATTTTCACAAAAAAAAATTAAAAAATCCAATTGAACGTTGTACCAAGGGGCATGCTCATAGATATTAACATGATATAGCATTTGTTGGAAACCTTATGGCGAGGTATGAACGGCTGACAAACACGCCCAGGGGCCCGGGAATTTCTCCCGAAGCCCTCGCTCACACGAACATTAAAACCGTCAGCCTCATCCGCGTCGCGAACACGAAGCAATCCCATGGTTCCCGGGAAAGCAATTTCCCCGACAAACACTCCATAATATACCATAGTCCTCGGTACACAGATGTTGTGCACAGTCCTCAGTGTGTCTACACAGTAGTCACGCTGCCCAGTGTTACGCACCGTGTAAACAAGTACTTGCGGCATATCAGTGGTGGAATACTAGTTGCCAGTGTTGCGAATTCCAAGGATATGGTGTGATGCGAGTCGCTGTGCGACCGCTTTTCATTCCTGGAATATCTTTAAATGAATGCTCTTATATTGAAGTTTTTGTAAGAGCTAGAAACATTGCGAAATGACGTTTTTTTTTTTAATAATCCACAATGATTTACCTATATTCAGAATACTTTTAATCTAAACGGTATTAGAATTTCATCATGTTTTATTTTTTTCATTGTGCTTGTTTAACATATTTAAAAAGGATCGTAGGCAATGTTTCTGATTTTGATTTAACAGGCTTTTGACTTAGAGTACCACCACGAGAGTTTACTGCCGGTGAAAATGTCAAGGTTCGTTTTTTTAGTACAAAATAAAATAGTTCTTGATTCTACCGAGACCAATCTTTCAATGGACGGCGAATAACGCCGGTTTTTCTCTATCTTTTATATACGAATATAGTTTTCGTATAATCGCAGTGTCTTCAACGTAGGAGCGGTGTTTTTACTTACAGAATCTGAAATACCGCATATTTACTTGGTGAACGAACACTGGTGAAATTGCGATAACATTAAAAACAATATAATCTTTTTTAATGCGAAAAGCGAGTAATATTACATTACGTCTCATGCAAAACATAAGAATTTCGATACTTAATAACTTCCCATATTCAACTAATTTTTGATAATTTTCGTAATCACTGTGTTTTTACTTACCACTGCAGGTTACTCGCGATACCCACATACGTGTTTACAGTAGAATCATTTTAAAGATAATCTTGCGTGTGCAGCGGTGCATTATATCGCAAATATGCTAAAAGGATAAACAAAACTCGACCCATCATTCTGGAGAATGACTCCCATGGTAATTATTGTAATTTTACTTACATGCACACATACATACTTTACTTGAACTACGTAATTGAAAACATCTTTTTTTTTGCAAAAAGTTACTACTCGCCGCTGGTAAATGCACCCCATTCGCATTTCAATGTAATGTGATGGCTGTACTGAACAATATATCAACGGTAAAGAGTCGCACGACCCGTCCCCAAGGATTTGTACCACTTTAAAAAAACTGCTAGAGAAAATCCTTTGCCTGGAACCGTAGTGCTGTAGCCGGCCCAGCTGTATTAAGTACGACTATAAAAACAAATGACGACCGCGGTTTTTGTTGATTCTGGGATTTAGAATAGACCCCGCACTAACCTAGGATTAAAATCCTTTGCGAATTTTGCTGTACTGTCTGTATGTTTATAAATATGTATTATGTATTTGCGATTTTATTTTTATGGCGATTCTAATATTTTGATGCGTGCGTGTGTTGCAAAGTGTTATGCGTCCAACGAATTTTCCTAGTTGATATAGCTAAAGTTCTGCCGCTGAGAGGTCCGTCGCGATCTTTTTCCTACTACAAGAACTAAGCAGGTGTTACAAAGGACCAGCTCTGTTGTTCCAGGATTTTCTGCTACAAGCGTCGTTTGCTAGAAAGAGGGAGTGGTTACAACGGAGCTCTCAGCGGTGCGTCTGCTGAAGTATCAGCCCTACTGACTAGCTGATTGTTATTTTAGTGGATTGTCAGCAGGGGGTGCCGCATGGGGGGATGATGTGAAAGGGAAGTACCGCAGCTAAGTTACCAGCGGTTCCTGCCGAAGATGGCCATGAGGATACCCCAGAGGCCTTAGGGAGAGCTGAATAAACGACGCTGGTTCACAACTGATTATTAATTTAGTATGTATTACTTGATATTAGATTTATCGCATTTAATAATAATATTTTGATGATTTGTGTAGCGCCGGTTTTGTGAAAAATCACCTCAGGGGCGCTGTACAAATGTTTTTTTACAATCCTCTACCTTATCACTGACTATAGACAACCTATTATTACTACTCATGGCTATCAAATTACATTCACCGGTTCATCGATCTGTAATACCAAACTAAATGTGCAATGAATTTGACCCATGAACGCGATGCCGCGTTAAAATATGCATTTTATTAATTTTATGTACAGGCAGTCAATATTATACAGGTCCATACTTACCTGGCAGGTCACTTGAGATAAACACTGTTTATTGGCAAAAGTTAGATTTTGAAAATTAGATACGCTTTTGCACGGAGTGGACAAAATATTGGAAAACATGCTATTTGAAATATTATTTAATCCTGGTATCTATTTGTAAAATTATTAATAATATTTTAATAATTATTTATGTTCTAAGAAAAGGAAAATCATATTTATGATGGGCGGTTCAATTTGATTACAATTTATCTTCTTAAATTTTATTCGTTCCTCGATGAAGTGTGAGGCTTCGATTAATGTTAATGAAATAAGATAAGTGTAATTAGCATATATAGGCATTACACGAGTGGCACTCGCGGGTATATATATATATATATATATATATACGAACTAGCGTCATTGATCCCTTCGGCACCGGTGCATATTCGGGAAACACGCCAAACGCGCGCCCAACATTTGCACACGGTTGGCATTTGTCACATGAGAACGGGTCGCTTCTAGGATTCATTCTTGTGTTCAACAGCTCGGCTGTGGAATGATCTGCCGGCCTCTGTGTTTCCTCCATCCTATAACATGGGTCTCTTCAAGACCCAAGTTCACTCCTTCCTTTCCTCTCAAAGACCCACCACACAGCATCCCCAAAGATGATATAGGCCTTGCGGGAAATTATTTCCCTCAGGGTCTCCTGTGTGGAATTACTGTGAAACAAAAAAAAATATGTTTAAGGATATGAAAGTCTGAAAAGGTAATTTGTGTTAATTTATCGTAAGGACTCGGGCGAAAACATTGTGCCTAAGTTTATTTACTAATAATAATAACATCTAATAACGGCTGATGAATTTGGGTGTGCTAGGGAGTTACGATTTAATTAAAACAATTATTAGTTGTAGTCGAAATTGTAGTATCTCCACATTGGGGAATGTTTTCTGGATGAAGGAAGGGTGGAAAGGGGCGGCGAACGGGAATAAGAAGAAGAGTTAAGATTCTGAACGGTGGCCTCTCACTGCGGCCATTCTAAAATTATTTTATATTCGACTTGTTAGGATTATTTATATGGTTACATTGATGTTAATATTTTCCATTTTTTTAGGATTATTGAAGCTGATGAGGTTTTCATTGTAATATATTTAATCATCGAAGAAGATGATATCAACAAATTTCAACGAAATATGAAACAGAAAGACACGGAAAAAAATGTTGCCGAAAGGGAAAAAAAATATGAAATTTAAAAAAAAACTTTAAATACACTTTACAATAACCTAATTTTAGGCTTATATTATATCATTCTTCAAAATATTGGTATTCACTTTCTGGCATCGTTATTAATAAATTAATTAAAAATTACTTTGTATTCACCACTTTATTACTATATACACATCAACGCTTTTTCCATTATTTTTTCTTTTTAATTTTTTTTTTCAACTTATGTACATTGATCACAACACGCATGCGCCTAAATATAATAATTTTGCCCTACATTTGTATGATGATTGTTATTTATTGTTGTATTATATTATATTGTTGAAATAAACTCCTGCTGACAAGCTACTTGCAGTGGCTTAGCGGGTATAAGTTCCCACTGTATATAATGAATATCATATAAAAAAAAAAACATGTTTCGAAAGCGAAGCTTTCCTCATCGGGGTTATACAGAATACTAAGTTTTTAATTCTAATTTTTTAGTATTCTGTATATTCCTGACATTAACGTGTTGATATATATACTATAACAAAGTTGTGATTACAAAGTAAATTTTAATTATATATATATAGTATTGCTCTATGGGGGTAAATTTTCAGACTTGGCTGGTTTGCCGAAAACGACCATGCGCCCTATCCACTCGAAACACCTCAAGGTTCGTTTTCGCGAGACACGAAATTCACTGTTTTCCCGACAATTTTTTTTTCCTGTCTGGCGAAAGTAGACCGAACCGCCCTCAGAGTTTAGAACACCGCGAGGGTCAATTTGCCCGGACAACTACTGAAAATGAATGTCGCATATGACGTTGTGATGTCGTATATGATGTTGAAAATGTGGGGTAAAAATCTGGGGAAAAATGTGATCTATAGTCCGGAAACTACTGAAAATTTTGTATCGACGATACGGAACGATTTCCATCTGTCGGCAAGAAATAGAACTAACGTTAATTCAGTAAGAAAAAAATCAAATCCGTTCGAGTTCGGCGTTGGTTCTATTCTCAACCGCAAGATTCGTTCGATTTGTTCGCGATATTTGGCGCCGTTTTCAATAATCATTAGAGTTTCGCACCCGCCATTTTAGTGAGGGAGGGTCGCTCAAAAAGTTCGCTAGAAAAATAATCAATTAATTTTCTGTTTTATTATAAAAAATTTAATTTTCCGTTTTTTATCAGAAAATCAGTCGGGAGGTCGGAACGAACGTTCGCTTCGCCGAGTCACGTTTCTAAAATAAAGATGTAATGAATTTTATCGATTTCTCCTTACGTTTATGGTTATAAAAATATAATTATTACGAAAAGAGCGCTGGCGTTCGTGAATTCGAAATGCGGATGCTCGACCGATGACATTTCAAAAAAAAAAAATTTAAAAACAGACGGTTTTTAATTTTGATATTAAAATTTACGTATTTTTTCCGTGTTTTTTTTTATTCAAAATTAGTACTAACTATTTGAGTGACCCTCATCATTTAAAGACAGTGTAGCAACTGAAAAGAACACATTTTCCCGATGAATTTATTCGAAAATAATTACTGGGTAGGTACTGAAAACTTTCCGACAAATACTAAGGTACCTACATATATCGATAATATGAATTGATTCTTTTCAACGTACGAGAAATAGGTTGCAGAAACTGAAATCGCCGTTTAATAAATATTTATTTTGAATAGCGCCATTTTTGTTAAATGGACAAAATACACAGAATCCGAAGAGCGTGCAGATCTGTTTCGAGATTGACATAATATATTTATTTTTTTGTTGCTTCTAAATGGGTAATAACTTGCGTATAAAATTATAAATAAATGGATTTCTCCCAGGAGCACAGATAATCAAACACCTGGATATTTTATAAATAATTCATTTTGATATACTATTTCTTTTGTAATATATCTGATATTGGTATCAAAATACGCGTATTGACGTAGCGGATCCGGGCATCTCGGTGAAAATTTGAGCATTCAATTCTTGGCGCTCTTTTGCGAGAAAAGGCTAATATTGAAAGCATTTTTTTGTTTCTTTTCTATAAATACTCAATACGGGTAGTGGTAGGGTAGGTATAGGGTAGAAGTAAGTTAGATATAGGGTAGGGATAGGGGTAGGGGTAGATGTAGGAGTAGGGGAAGGGGTAGAAGTAGCCGATATGGGTATCAAACTGAGCGTCGCCACCTACGCAACAGGATTTGGGCAATTAAAAATTTGGCAACAAATTCCTAGGCCCCATTTGTCGAGATAAAGCTAACATTGAAAGTTTTTTTCTTTTCATTTTCTTTAAATACTTAATAGTGGTAGTCGTAGAGTAGGAGTTGGGTAGATGTAGGGTAGGAGTTGGGATGATGTAGGGTAGGAGTTGGGTAGATGTAGGGTAGGAGTTGGGTAGATGTAGGGTAGG
This sequence comes from Halesus radiatus, assembly GCA_022606495.2. NCBI lineage: Eukaryota > Metazoa > Arthropoda > Insecta > Trichoptera > Limnephilidae > Halesus > Halesus radiatus. The sequence continues at coordinate 48,749 of JAHDVE020001352.1, forward strand.
AGTTGGGTAGATGTAGGGTAGGAGTTGGGTAGATGTAGGGTAGGAGTTGGAGTAGAGTAGGGTAGGAAGTAGGAGTTGGAGTAGGAGTTGGAGTAGAGGTTGGAGTAGGAGTTGGAGTAGGAGTTGGGTAGGGGTTGGAGTAGGAGTTGGGTAGGAGTTGGAGTAGGAGTTGGAGTAGGAGTTGGAGTAGGAGTTGAGTAGGGAGTTGGAGTAGGAGTTGGAGTAGGAGTTGGAGTAGGAGTTGGGTAGGAGTAGGAGTTGGAGTAGGAGTTGGAGTAGGAGTTGGAGTAGGAGTTGGAGTAGGAGTTGGAGTAGGAGTTGGAGTAGGAGTTGGAGTAGGGGTAGGAGGTTGAGTATAAATATTTTTCCAAATATTCGTTTTAAAAATTATTTCCAACACACACACTTCTTGCTTCATCCACATTACAACACATATTCTAAATACACAAACCAATTGCAGCTCTGCAATAGGCAAAACCTAGTATATATAGTATTGTTCTATGGGGGTAAATTTTAAGACTCGGGGCTGGCTAGCCGAAAACGACCATGCGCCCTATCCATTTAAAACACCTCAAGGTTCGTTTTCGCGAGACACGAGGCACAAAATTTTCAGACTTGGCTGTCTCGCCAAAAACGACCGTGCGCCCTATCCATTTAAAACAACTCAAGGTTCGTTTTCGCGAGACACGAAATTCACTATTTTCCCCACGGTCCTGTCTCGCGAAAGTAGACCGAACCGCCCGCAGAGTTTAGAACACCGCGAGGGTCAATTTGCCCGGACAACTACTGAAAATGAATGTCGCATATGACGTTGTGATGTCGTATATGATGTTGAAAATGTGGGGTAAAAATCTGGGGAAAAATGTGATCTATAGTCCGGAAACTACTGAAAATTTTGTATCGACGATACGGAACGATTTCCATCTGTCGGCAAGAAATAGAACTAACGTTAATTCAGTAAGAAAAAAATCAAATCCGTTCGAGTTCGGCGTTGGTTCTATTCTCAACCGCAAGATTCGTTCGATTTGTTCGCGATATTTGGCGCCGTTTTCAATAATCATTAGAGTTTCGCACCCGCCATTTTAGTGAGGGAGGGTCGCTCAAAAAGTTCGCTAGAAAAATAATCAATTAATTTTCTGTTTTATTATCAGAAAATCAGTCGGGAGGTCGGAACGAACGTTCGCTTCGCCGAGTCACGTTTCTAAAATAAAGATGTAATGAATTTTATCGATTTCTCATTACGTTTATGGTTATAAAAATATAATTATTACGAAAAGAGCGCTGGCGTTCGTGAATTCGAAATGCGGATGCTCGACCGATGACATTTCAAAAAAAAAATTTTAAAAACAGACGGTTTTTAATTTTGATATTAAAATTTACGTATTTTTTCCGTGTTTTTTTTTATTCAAAATTAGTACTAACTATTTGAGTGACCCTCATCATTTAAAGACAGTGTAGCAACTGAAAAGAACACATTTTCCCGATGAATTTATTCGAAAATAATTACTGGGTAGGTACTGAAAACTTTCCGACAAATACTAAGGTACCTACATATATCGATATTATGAATTGATTCTTTTCAACGTACGAGAAATAGGTTGCAGAAACTGAAATCGCTGTTTAATAAATATTTATTTTGAATAGCGCCATTTTTTTTAAATGGACAAAATACACAGAATCCGAAGAGCGTGCAGATCTGTTTCGAGATTGACATAATATATTTATTTTTTTGTTGCTTCTAAATGGGTAATAACTTGCGTATAAAATTATAAATTAATGGATTTCTCCCAGGAGCACAGAAAATCAAACACCTGGATATTTTATAAATAATTCATTTTGATATTCTATTTCTTTTGTAATATATCTGATATTGGTATCAAAATACGCGTATTGACGTAGCGGATCCGGGCATCTCGGTGAAAATTTGAGCATTCAATTCTTGGCGCTCTTTTGCGAGAAAAGGCTAATATTGAAAGCATTTTTTTGTTTCTTTTCTATAAATACTCAATACGGGTAGTGGTAGAGTAGGTATAGGGTAGAAGTAAGGTAGATATAGTGTAGGGATAGGGGTAGGGGTAGATGTAGGAGTAGGGGAAGGGGTAGAAGTAGCCGATATGGGTATCAAACTGAGCGTCGCCACCTACGCAACCTGATTTGGGCAATTAAAAATTTTGCAACAAACTCCTAGGCCCCATTTCTCGAATAAAGGTAACATTGAAAGTTTTTTTCTTCTTCTTTTCTTTACATACTTAATCGTGGTAGTCGTAGAGTAGGAGTTGGGTAGATGTAGGGTAGGAGTTGGGTAGTCGTAGGGTAGTAGTTGGGTAGATGTAGGGACAATTTTTTATCTGATTTTTTTTTTAATTTATATAGCGCTGTTTTTTTACTTTCCCCTTGAACTTAGCAGTTAGCTCCAAAGCCCCATTTTGCAAGATGTGGCTCATATTTTTAAGGGAAAATATTACGCAAAACACATTTATTAAAATAAAATCACTAGGGGTGGGGTAGGGGTCGGGGAAGGAATAGGGGTAAGAGCAGGGGTAGGGGTAGGGGTAGGGGTAGGTTTAGCCGATATGGGTATCAAACTGAGCGTCTCCACCTACGCAACGAGATTTGGGCAATTAAAAATTGGCAACAAATTCCTAGGCCCCATTTGTCGAGATAAAGCTAACATTGAAAGTTTTTTTCTTTTCATTTTCTTTAAATATTTAATAGTGGTAGTCGTAGGGTAGGGGTTGGGTAGATGTAGGGTGGGAGTTGGGTAGATGTAGGGTAGGAGTTGGGTAGATGTAGGGTAGGAGTTGGAGTAGGAGTTGGAGTAGGAGTTGGAGTAGGAGTTGGAGTAGGAGTTGGAGTAGGAGTTGGAGTAGGAGTTGGAGTAGGAGTTGGAGTAGGAGTTGGAGTAGGAGTTGGAGTAGGAGTTGGAGTAGGAGTTGGAGTAGGAGTTGGAGTAGGGTTGGAGTATGAGTTGGAGTAGGAGTTGGAGTAGGAGTTGGAGTAGGAGTTGGAGTAGGAGTTGGAGTAGGAGTTGGAGTA